>CM036245.1:7999217-8124217 GCA_020698575.1 Bostrychus sinensis | reverse complement strand
TCTTCTATAGAGTTAGCGCTAGCGTTAGCTTATCAACAAATATCGCGCAATGGTCGCAGTAAAAACAACTAATAACTGTATGAAAAAGCACGTTCTAAAGAAAAAATAAAGAGGCTAATTTACCTGCCCAACAATAAAGAAGCAAAAACGTGATCCGATTTGCAGCCTTCTCTGTCTCTCATCTGACGCCAGCGAGCAAAAGTCTGTCCGATGTTGACTCTTGTCTGTGATCTGGTGCGGTCCCTTTCACATTTTCTTTTTCTTGCCTCGTCCGACATTGTCTTCCTCTTCTTGTGTCCTTCGGCCTTGACGAACTGGCGAAAATAACAACGCTAAAAGTAGCTTCCTGGTTATACCTGCGCCTCAAGTCGTTCCCTGTCACGTGACTCTTCCTCAACAGCGGAGCGCTCCCGGCCAAGTTGCGAGGGCGATTTCTCAGTACAGAAGCCCCGCTCGGAGAAACAGATCGCGCCTCAGGCCTTATAATCGCTCAAAAAATCACAAAAACAAGTCAGTATGCCCCACATATTTAGGAGAAAAATTACACAGTGTAACTTTAACCAACAACCTTCTGGTGAGTTGATGATGACTCCTGCTAATACTGCCAAATGCCATCACATCATTTTTTTAATGCATTTTAACATGTACGTACTGTAAGAAAACAGTCACTTTTGGAGTCAGCCACTGTAGTTTTTGTTTGTTTTTTGGCCACTTTCACCCTGGCTTCATTTCAGACACAAACACTGAGCCACACACACTCATTCAGCCCACTTCTCAGCTCCGCTATAAAACACTAATATTCCTAACACAACACCACAGCCGCTCACTTATCTGACTTTAACATGCAGCTCCACTTGTGCTGTTTCATTATCACCTCTATCCCCACACGCCTGTCACAAGATTAGGTTTATGCCACAGAAAAAAATCACCTTCATCCATAAAAAATTCAGGAAGTAGCGGGTGTTAATGAAAAATAGACTTTACATGTGCAGTGTGGATTGTTTTTTTCCATTGCAAATACAGAGCAGAGAGCTAAGAATGAATTGCGGTGAATGGGAATAAAATATTGTATCGAGAAGACGACGTGGAGAAATATGACTCTCGGATATCCGGATAAAACATGAGAATGATATTACAGCACAGTGATACCGACAGAGAGTCAGCAGTGTTTAAATTTAACCAGGGAACAGAAAAATTACATTGAACATCTTATAGCTCTTTTATTTAGACAAGACAACAACCTAAACATAAACACATCACAAAAAAACAAGTGTAGCATATATGATGTAGGTAAATAGGTTTAAAAAAACCCCACAAGAGACAGATATATGTGCAAAAAGACAGGTATTTTTTGATGAGTTAACTATATTTTAACACGGCAGAAAGGTCAAAACAGTCGATTAAGCAGCTTTTATAAGTTTATAGGTGGTTAATTTATTACAAATTTAATCAATCGATCAACATTTATTTATGTAGCCCTTTAAAAAACCCAAAGTGCAGTACAATCAAAGTAAAATCAATAAAACCATGAAAAATAGAAATACATAAAAGACTATGATAAAGAATAGCGTTAAAGTAAATAAATAAAGTGTTAAAAGCCAGTCTGAATGAATAAGTGTTAAGTGTAGATTTAAAGAGACCAAAATCTATGATGGGGCACATATCCAGAGGCAGCTTGTTACCCCAGTTTTTATATTTTACTCCAAAATAAGTTGATTTGAAGATCTCAGAGCCTTGTTTTGGTTGCGAATAGCCGATGTCTGAGCTAAGGCTTTAAAAACAAACAATAACATTTTTAAAATCAATTGTACTGAACTAAAACTGAAAGCCAATAAAAGACTGGGGTGATGTACTGACGTCTGGAAGTGTTGGTTATAAATCTGGCTGTAGCGTTCTACCCCAGCTAGCTTAAACGTAAATAAAGTAAGAGTAATAATCCAGCAAAAGTAGGCCAGCGTTTTAGTTTGAGCCGCTTCCAAGCCTGAATAAATGGGAGGGAAAAGCCAAAAGAGAAAAACAAGCCTTAATTATGAAAAACCTAAAAAATACTCTTGACTTCTGCTCGAGAGGTTGAGAAATCTGCCCTGAAGTCTTGTCACAAATATTCAGTAACTTTATTCTTAACAGCTCATTGCATTACTCACTTACTTAAGAAGTCTGAATCACCAACTTTGAGAATTTGGGGACATCAGAAGAAAACTTGTAACACACAGAAACCTCACGATACGATGTACAAGACATGGCTCACGATACTGATAATATCATGATATGGCAATATTGCAATTATCAATGTATTGCGCAAGAATTCCTACAATATATCACTGTATTTTTACAGAAAAAAGAACCATTGGTATTTTCTTATCTATATTAATTTTGTTTTTTGTGAATTATAAAGGCCTAAACATTTTACCTATTACGGCTACTTTATGCCATTGAAGCCGCAAAACAGACTGATATTGATACCAGAATTAAAATCAAAAGTATCAATACTAAAAAAAATAAAAAATAAATAAAAAAAAAATGCTGAAATAAAGCAGATTGATTGGATTGCTTCCAAAAGTAATAGAAACCATCAGTCAGTCTGACATTTATTTTTTTAATGGTTAGAAATATTTTAATTTGTGTGACAGTCTGGTATTTGTGTCCTTACCATTGCTGGTATATGTTTCCTTACCTTTTCTAACATTTGTGTCTTATCACTGTTAGTACTTGTGTCCTATCTATTATTTAAAATTGACTTGCCTGAAATGCCTTACTATTTTTTGTTATTTATATTTCTGGAAATGTAAATATGTTTTGTTATTATTCTTGTACGAGCAGGAAGCTAAAAATAAGTTGTTTTGATTTGTTCTATGTAATATAGGGATGGGATTAAATAAGTTTTCTTCCTCCTACTCCTTTTCGAGCCTTAAAAGAAACAGTTTTCAATGTAATTATGATTCTGTATGTACTGTATATTTGTCTTCAGTTGCTCGAAACAAATAAAGACTACTACTACAGTCTTTGTCAGACGAGGTGCTCAGAAGTGCAGTGCTGCCCTCTACAGTCCTGGCAGAATATTTGACTCCTTTTTCCTCACATTTGACTGTTGAAGCAGTTCAGCTCTGTAACGCCATTATTATGCATGACGTCACTAAGTATCAGTGTCAATATCGAAGTATCAATATCAAAGTATCAATATCAAAATAGCATTATCAAAGTATCAATATCTAAATATCAATATCAAAGTATCAATATCAAAATAGCAATATCAAAGTATCAATATCGAAATATCAATATTGAAGTATCAATATCAAAGTATCAATATCAAAATAGCAATATCAAAGTATCAATATCGAAATATCAATATTGAAGTGTAAATATCAAAGTATCAATATCAAAATAGCAATATCAAAGTATCAATATCGAAATATCAATAATGAAGTATCAATATCAAAGTATCAATATCGAAGTATCAATATCGAAGTATCAATATTGAAGTATCAATTTCGAAGTATCAATATCAAAGTATCAATATCAAAATAGCAATATCAAAGTATCAATATCGAAATATCAATATCGAAGTATCAATATCGAAGTATCAATATCAAAGTATCAATATCAAAATATCAAAATCAAAGTATCAATATCGAAGTATCAATATTGAAGTATCAATTTTGAAGTATCAATATCAAAGTACCAATATCAAAATAGCAATATCAAAGTATCAATATCGAAATATCAATAACGAAGTATCAATATCAAAGTATCAATATCGAAGTATCAATATCGAAGTATCAATATCAAAGTATCAATATCAAAATATCAATATCAAAATATCAATATCAAAGTATCAATATCGAAGTATCAATATCAAAATATCAATATCAAAGTATCAATATCGAAGCATCAATAGCAAAGTATCATCATATATTTGTTGTAGCAATGCCTTTAATTGTGCATAAAAGGAGAGCAGGTACCAGAAAATGGCTTCTCAATATAAATTAGACAACATTTTCTCCGTCCTTTTTGGCCTTTTGGAACATTTCTAGTCAACTGTATAAAATGTAGGTTAGAAAAAGCCAAGAGTACACCAGCACTAATTAAACCTGTTACCGTCACGTTGCATCAGAAATCTCCAGTGGAAGTTTCCTTGCGAGCGGCACAGTCGGCGAATCCATTCCCACCTCCTCATTTTAAGCTAATACAGAGGTCTGCTGGAGACAGTTGCATTAGTTCCTCTGCAGTGGCTGCTCCGGCTGTATCTCTTTCTCTTTGTCAATACCACGTTAACACAAGAGCAGTTTGAATCGATGGAGGATCTGAGCAGAAACCAGCCGTGAGAACAGCTTTATTAACTCGGACCAGGGCTTTTCAGGCTTAGACTAAACACATGCACACGTTCAGGTTTTTTATGTTTCATCAAGGACTTATTGTTACTATTTGGTCATTTGGCATCATCGGAGGTGGATAGTTTTTTTCATTTGTTCATTCTCTGCAGTGTAATGTTGTCTGCTGCCCGATTTCCCCACCTGACATCATCTTCTTCATGGACAGAGCAGAAAAGTGGCTGATATATTTACGTTTTATACATCAGCTCTTTGACTTAACATTGCTAATTATAGTTTGTTATAAGCAGAGAAGTAACAGAACTGCGTTAAAAATGCTAATCGTTGCTAATTTATTTTACCCCTAACTTCTCAGCTCTATGGCTAAAGATATACTTGCAAAATGTATTGAAGTTTAAGTTAGAAGCCTAATGTTAATTCTGACTAGTTAGCTGTGTTAATAACATTACTGACCAGGAACTCCGTTGGTCTACCTATAATGATGTCAATATCCTGACTTTCTGAGATAAAGCTACATGAACATAAACAAGTTGGGAAAACAACTTCTCATCTTGGAAAGACGAGCGCTCGAGGAGCACATGAATGCAGCACAAGAACTGACTTATTCATCGTTTTCAGTCAACGTGACTTTTGGTTCCATTAAGGGCAAAACAAACATGGCTATGTGCAGTAAACACGAGGAGACGCAGCCAAATGAGCACTGAGACTGACAACTCAGAACAAAATATGATATGGACGAAAGCTACAAATATTGGGGACCTGTGACCTGTTTGAGCCCTGAAAACAACCAGCTTACTGCACCCAAAGTTATTTTTTCAGTCAGGATGGGTCATCAACCCGGCGTATGGGAAGGGCTTTAGCTTTTTATCATAAAAGGTGAGTACGACTAACAAACACAAACTCCAGTTAGCTAACGTTAGCTTAAGGCAATGTCATTTAAATACTTTGTTTGTGTGAACTCGAACCATTACCACAGTTCAGGACTCGTTTAACGGCACAAATCTACAGTCATCTTATTTCTGAGTCAGTTTTCTGTGATGAGATTCTGTAGAAACACAGATCTAACCTGAGTAAACACTCAACAGAGTAACGTTAAACCAATGTGCCTGCTCTTCAGGTGAGAAAACTATGAATTGTTTCCAAAGCCCACATGCTTTCACCGATGATTCCTATTACAAACTGCTTTTAGAAGATTCAACAGCTCTCAGTATGAGAAGAAAAGTTGAAGAGTCCATCTTTAATGTACTTCCTCTCTAGCAGTGCTCAGTTTGCCTATATGACGTCTTAAGATCTTGTTGTTTTTTTTGCATTTTTGTGCTATATATAATGAGTTAATTTACACTTTGCATAGCGCTGTTTCCAAATTAATTTTAGAGCAATATCCAATACATCCTGTTGGTCAGATAAACTTTACTTCAGTTTGAATGATATAAACTGAAGTAAACAATAAAAAACCCACATTGTTTTGAGAATTTATAAAAACAGAGTTATCTGCTTTTGCAAATGAACTCTTCATATGCTTAGTTTGTTTCCGATGCCAAAAAAACCAAGCAAAAATCATTTAATTTGACGTCCTAATACTCTTCTGAAAACATAGTTATGACAGATTTTACTACAATACTTCACACAGTGCACCTTTAACTCAAGCTGGGCTTCATGAAAACCTGTCTATAGCAGTAATTTTTGAGGCTCGGGGGGAGAGACAGGAGCTAAAATGTAAAGTCAAGGGCGTCAGAAGGACTCCTGCGTGAGCTGTGGAGCATGCAGATGTTTGTACGCTCGCAGAGGGGGCACAGCGAGAGAGAGCGGGGGAATCAAAGGCCTTGAGCGGGGCTGCTCTGAGCTGATACTGACCCATCAAGCGTGGCCCGGTGTACACAGAATAAAAAACACACACATCAAAAAATGCTGGCTCTGAAGTGCACCTCTGCTGTGGTTTTAGAGGCCGGCCTCAGACACCAGCGCCGGGCCGGTCCTTCAGCAACGACAGACCTGGACCAAAGGAGGCGCTCAGAGACGAGAGGCAGGGAAACTCTCTTTATTACCAAGAATATTTCATGACTTTTCCAAAACTTTTGACTAAATTTCCTAGACCTGAAAAATGACTTACATGTGTTTAAATAGGAACATACTTTTGCTACAATTTCATTTGAAAACGAGTCAATTGAAGAAAAAAACAAAAAACAGCTGGGCCTTCTAACTCTAGAAATATATTATTCCACAAACTTATAGCCTAAACACCGGTGATTAAAAGATAATTAAGCTGTATGATCTATGCTGTTTTAAAGCAATACCAAGGCCAAAAGAGCCAGAGACCAGCAAAAAACAAAACAAACAAAAAAACTGTTCAAATACTTTTACAAAAAATAGATAATGGTTCACTTTTTCCTGTAGTGAGAACAAGAAGAGGCCAAGTTTCTACTGAACACTTAAATTTTTCAAGAGCCTGGAAATTGCATTTTAAAATTCCATGACTTTTTCAGGTTTTCCATGACTGTACAAACCCTGGAGAGAAGCCGGTGTTAAAATGCAGATGTGACTTTTTTTGATTACACACATTTAACTACCATATTTTCCAGACTATAAGTTGCTCCGGAGTTTAAGTCGCACTAGCCAAAAAATGCACAATGAAGACGAAAAAAAAAACGGATATAAGTCGCACTGGACTATAAGTCGCATTTTTGGGGGGAACTTTATTTTACAAAATCCGACACCAAGAACAGATATTTCATGTTGAAAGGCAAGTTATAGTAATAATAGAATAGAGAACAACAGCTGAATAGGTGTGCGGTTTGCTAACGTAACACATTGATGGTTATTCAGCTACATGAAGCATAAACAACAAACTGAATAGGTGTCTCGTATGTTAACGTAATATATTAACAGTTATTCACATAACTATAGCATAAAGAACATAATATAACAAGTTCACCAAACTCACCATCTCACTCCTAATCACTAAATCCTTTAAATTCTTCATCCTCCAACCAATTATTCCGCTCTTTCTCAGTTGTCTTTATAGCCTAAGTTGTTAGTGGTAATGTTTACATTTTAAATTGTCAGTGGTACAGGTGCAGCAGATGCTGGGACACAAGCCTAGAGCGCCCTCTAACCAACACCTGAAATATTTTAATATATAAGTCACACCTGAGTATACGTCACACCCCTAGCCAGACTATGAAAAAAAGTGCCACTTATAGTCCGGAAAATACGGTATTTTCATTTTGTTGAAATGAAAAACTAAAAGAAGTTGGAGGAACCACCTGCTGCTCCTTCACCAGGACTCAGTAAAAGCACTGCCATATTATGTCTTTAGTGCCTGCCACTCTCAGCACAGTTGACCCTGGCAATTTCCCGGTCCATGATGTAGTTTTCCCCTCAAAAAATGTTCGGAAATGGCTTATTTGAGGTGGAAAAAAGCCAGGGTCAGCCATGTTGAAAGTAACAAGCATCACCGCTGGATCAGGGAGTCCATCAAGATCAAGAAGGCGATATAAACTGCTAATGTCTGACAAATCTACATAAGCAACCGACAATACACAGTAACAACACATGATGCTTCAAGACTACAGAAAGTTGTCAAATATTTTTTCAGATTATTTATACAGCATTTAACATATGAGTTGATTTTATATTTAAACTAAAAATAGCTAAAAACAGACCATCCATATTCTGCCTTTCACCACAGGGCTACCATCCAAGAAACAAATAAACTAAAATCCTATCCTGATGCTAAAAGTATTAGGAGGCATGTGTCATATTGAAAACTAAATAAGGAAAACAGCTAAAAAGTGTGAGGGTAATAACTTTAAAATCTGTTCAGTACACATGTATTATTCAGCATAAACCCTGTCCCACAGCTGGAAGGAAGGCGTCAGACAAACAACAAGTAACAAAGACAACAGGAAGTGGTCAAATATGGAAAACAGGTAAACACTCCTGGCTTTAAACTTTAAAACATCATTACCCCGTCCCACTGAGGCAGATCATGTCCCTCGTTTTCATTGGTGCTCAGTGGATCTTATACAAAGAGAGATTCAAGTTAAGAACAACAAGAAGAACAACAAGGTAAAATCAATATTGTTTGTGTAAAATGTAGAATAAATATTTGATAGGTTGAATATACACTGCAAATTTTCAATATCAACATTAGATAAAATGACTTGAATTCAGATTATTAATCTTGATTTGAGCAATTTTCACTCAGTTCGATTTATTTATTTATTAGGTAACTTATTACTAGATTATTTGCCTTGTTTCAATGTATTTTTTCCCTGTTTCAATATAAGTAAGGAAGACATAATAAATAATAATAAATAAAATAAGTAAAAAAAATCTTACCCCATGGACAGATAATTTTGCTTATAATAAGTAAAAATAGCGTGAAACACAGCTAATAATCTAGTAATGTTACCTAATAAATAAATAAATATAACCTAGTTATTTTTTGCTTAAATCAAGATTGATAATCTGAATTTAAGTAATTTTATCTAATGTAAATATAGATTTTTTTGCAGTGTATGGGGCTGTGAGCTGCATTGCTTTGAGAAAATGCAGACTGCAGAAAGCATCTCTCAGTAAATTGATTTTTCATTTTTCTATCAAAACATTTATTTCTCACAACTTGTCCCACTTTTGGTACTTTTTAAGGTGGTCACCCTGGCTGCAATCTTCCTCCGCCCCCAACTCCACCGCAGCAGCAGAACCATCTTCCTCCTCAGCCTCTCCCTCTCCTCCTCTTCACCAAACCCAGTGTCTAGGCCTCAGGAGGATACAATTCCCCAAACTAATCTCTCAGTCTCTCCCTTCATCTCATCACTGACGTCTCTACCTGCCTGGGTCTAAGCGCCAAAGTTTATTCCTTCAATAAATCATCCGCTACACTGAAAATAATGTCGTCCAAAAGAACACTGCACTGTAAAAAAAAAATCTGTAAATTTTACGGTAAAAGATTGGCAGCTGTGGTTGCCAGAATTCTACCGTAAAAATTACAAGAGGCCTTTATTTAATTTTACAGTATAATATTATCACAAATGTTGTTTTTTACAGTTTTGGACTTGAGTTTTTATTATTATTTACTGTAAAATTAAGTTATTAATCTTTCAAAAAATAGATTAACTGTATATTTTACAGTTTGCGGCTTACATTTTAATCAACCTTTACTGTAAAATTTAAAGTTATCTTTTAAAAAGGTGTTAAACGGTAAACACTGGACTAAATTTTTTTAACAGTGCTATACTGTATACATTACAAAAAATAAAACTAAAAAAAAAATACAATTTTGCCTTATTTTTAATATTACAGTTATTTACCGTAACCAAAACAGTATTTTACCGATATATCAATTACGGTCTTTTACTGTTGAGATTTTACAGATTTTTACCATGAAATCTACAGATATTTTTTACAGTGTGGAACAAAAAAAGAAAGTTTTGTTCTTATTTAAGCGCATTGGTTTCTAAAATGTTGTCATGATGCTTTTAGAAGATTCCCTGGGACCAAAAAGGCAAATGAGATGGACAGGCATAATTCAACAGTGATGTTACAAATAGTCACTCGTTATAATGAATTTAACACAGTTATAAACACTGTTTTGTGTCAAAAGGGGCTTCAGCCAAAAACTGCCACAGAAAAACCAGGGATGTGTTGTTAAAGTTCTGTAGATTCAGCTGTGTTTGTCTTTGTACAGAGAGAACCACAGCGAGGGAACGCAACAAAGTAAAAGTACTTAGTTACTTTACTTAAGTACAATTTTCATGCATTTGTACTTTGCTTGAGTAATTTTTACAAGAGGTACTTTTACTTCACTACATTTTAGCAAGTATCAGTACTTTTTACTCTACTACTTTTTTTTTAATTGGTTTGAAGTAAAAAGTATTTTTAGTTTGGTTTAAAATCGTGTGTTTTTTCTGTGTCGTTATTGTAAACACAGAACTTAAATATAAAAGATGCAGTAAAGTACTCTTCAGTCTCTTCTGTTGCACTGTTAACCTTTCAGCACAGTTTTTCAGCAAAATTCTTCACATTTAACAGATTCATGAGTTCTTAAATTTGTGCAAAATACTTTTACTTTTTTATTCTCAAGTACATTTGAAAGTAAGTACTTTTATATTTTTACTTAAATATAAATTTCCATGTGATACCTTTACTTAGGGTGACTGCCTCAAAAAGTAAAAACAGATGTGATTTGGTGGGACTCAAGAAATAAATGTTTCAGTATAAAAATCTAACTTACCAACTCACTGAGATACTTCAGTTCTGATCTGCTGCTTTTATCCCCAAAACACACATTTTCCAAAGTAATCTGTTTCTTGAGACATGATTCATTGGAAAAAAAGTTGGAACAGAAAAAAAATCAAAGTTTTCAGTTTGTATTTTGTCAAAACAATCCAGCACCAACACAGCTCCCAGCTCCAGGAGAGGCCTGTCCTGAAACACAGCAGCAACACAACAAACTTATACTCAATCTATCAAGGGGCGCCCACAGATATTTATTCTGCATTTTACACAAGGATTTACTGTGATGTTTTTAACTTAAACCTCTCTTTATACAAGATCCACTGAGCACCAATGGAAAAAGAGCACTGAAAACAAATGTGTTGGAGCTACGTGATTAAATTATGGAAAGTATGTCCACACAATGTAATTAAGTCAGCTCTAAACCATTCAAATAAGTTGTTTTAACACAGTGGTTATGTGTTAAAGTAACATGATCATTTTATGTTTTGGTCCACAGCACCATGACTCAGATGACTTCATGTCTTTATGAACAAGAACTGAGCGTTTGTCTCATTCTCGTCCTGTACTGTAAAAAAGAACTGTGTTAGCGCTGTTTTACAGTGAGCTTCAGTGAGTGTTATATGATTACTTATTTTGTTAAACAGACTTGTGTGCTGCAAAGCCTGTGTATGAGAAAAAGTTTAAATCACTTAATACATTTTGTTTAAATGAAATGTGTATTTGAGCCATGTGGACATCAGTCATGGTCTGACCATGGCTAAAGTGGACAGGGACATAACAGAGACGTTTAATTAAACTGCATACCGCCTTAAACCTGGCTGATCCTCTTCTAACTCACTCTCATTTGTCCATGTTCCCCTGAGTCAGGAACAGCGTTGCACATGACCCCTGCATCAACAGGACAGGACCATAGCTATATGATGGATATAATGGGAAGACACCCTTTTCATGTTTAAAAGAAAATACTACATTTCATTGCCAAACTTAATTTAGGTTTAATTTCTTTTACTTAAAAAGAAAATGAAACATCTCAAGCTCATCAGACTGAATCAGACTGAATCAGACTGAATCAGACTGAGTCAGACTGAGTCAGACTGAGTCAGACTGAGTCAGACTGAGTCAGACTGAGTCAGACTGAGTCAGACTGAATCAGACTGAGTCAGACTGAGTCAGACTGAATCAGACTGAATCAGACTGAATCAGCTGAATCTGCGAACATCAGCTCAGGAGACACTGTCTTCTCTGATGGGACAGGAATTTGGGACATAAATAAAAAAATAAAATAAAATAATAATAATAATAATAATAATAATAATAATAATAATAATAATAAACAAACGCCCAGGTCACAGTCTTCTTCATGTCCCTGTCACTCATGAATCTGATCCTTTAAATAACAAAATGTCTAAGGTTTTATATAAAGGACTTGAAATAATCATGCAGACCTAAAGTGAAGTGAATTATGTAAAATTACCGTAATTCAATCACAAATGATCAATATCAAAAAATCACGTTTGTTTACCACAAAACAATTGTGTTAAAACAACATATTTGAATGGTTTAGATCAAACATAATTACATTTGGTGGAAACAACGTCCATGATTTAATCATAGATCTAACAAACTCAGTATACACCACACAAACATGACTCTGCCATGTTGTTACTACAGGATTTTATTATGGAAATACAACCTCCATCATTTTCTTCAGTGAAGGACATTCTCTAAATGAGTGGGACAGAGGGACAGAGGCCTAAGACAGAGGCTGTGCAGAACAACCAAAAGTGGGACAGGTGTCTTTACTCGAGTAAGTTTTTGCTCCTTTACCTGTACTTTTACTCGAGTAAGGAATGGAGTACTTCTTCCACCGCTGACAAATGAGCACAGACTGTTCATCCCACAATCCTCCTTAGAGCAGTTCCAGTTACACTCAGTCACACTTCCTCTGACCACAGGAAAACAAATCTCAGTCCAGGTCTGTTACTGTTTATTTACATAATCCTCCCACTGTCGGCCTCTTTCACGCTCACAAAACCAGAAGCAGAAAAAGGCCGGGCTGACCGACTTCCGGTGCCGTTGTTTACAGCGAGAGAGACGTATTCAGATTGTTTTAGCCTAAAATTTCTGTGGGTGCTTTGAGACAAACTACAGGTTTAATGTGGTTGACGTTCTGCTTAAAACTTGAGGAAGGCTACACATTTTTGGTTAAAAACATCTTGTTTTTCTGACTATAAAGGTAAGTTAGCATTTGGCTAATAGGTAAACCAAGCTAATGTAAGGCTTAAAACACTCAAAATCTCCTCTTTGCTTATGTTTTCTTTATTTTCAGAGCTTTAGACAGATCTCTTTATTGGGGGAGAAAATTACAAAGATTCATTTTAGGGGAAGGTAAAACTAAATCCTTTGCAGAAGTTAGGATTAAGCTGTTTGGCACTTGGCTAATGATTAGTTTTAAACACTTTATAAAATGTTTTGCTTGGCTCTCATTAAAACACACAACACAAGCATAACTGTTCATGTTACTCACCTTTGTGTTAAAGCAGATAAACTGTTTATATTCTCATAGCAGGCTGCTTTACAATCACAAACAGCCTGATTTAATAGGAAGTAAAATGTGTAATGCATGTGTTTGTTGGAGTTTTGTTTTACTGTTCTATCCTATGCTTTTCATGTCATAAAAGTTTTTTTTTTTGGTGCAAAATAATAGCTGTTAATACATTTTTAACAAGCATTTCTTTTTCATGTTGACAGTGCCTCCTTGGTTAGGTTTCTACCACACACACTAAATGTTAATACTGTGTAATCCTATCTTCATTCACCTGTAAGTAAATGAATACAATACATAAATCATATTTTCTTCAATGGTTTCTTTCATCATCTAAGTACATCAGATACAGAAATGATTTAGAGACTGAAGGACAAGGAGCATGAGCTGACACTTAAACAAACGCAGCCTATTTTTGATCACTTTTATGCCTCTGATGATATTTTTGGGCCTTTACACACAGTTCCTGTTGGAGGTGTGTTTTTGGAGTCGGTCTCTGCTTCTCAGCTGATTTTCTGGGCAAAAACACAGACAAAGTTGGAAAATCTCGTCCTTATCGTAAGCAGCCTCTTACTGCTGAATGTTATTTGTCCTTCAGCTGCAACTTTTATATATAATATTCAGTGCTGCTGTGTTGACAGCCGCACCATCATTGCATGGGCCATTTTTTTATTTTATTTTATTTTTTTTAAGTTCTGGTGTCACTGTGTCTTCCTCTGTTGAAAGAATACAGACAGATTTTGGATTAAAGATATTAGGGAGGATTTTTTTTCGACTGCTGAGAAACCAGCGACTGTTTGTCCTTTTTTGAATAATGCGCATGCGTCAGGCCCCGCCCTTCACTGTTCTTTTCCAAGGAACTCCTCCACAGCAACGTGCACGAGCGTTGGAACACGAGTGTTTGTTTACAGCCGGCATCAGCAGAGATTCGCCTAAACCTAGACCTGCATTGTTTGTTTGCGCAACCTTTGACCTTTGTTCCCCACACAGACCCAGTCACATGCACAGTCCCTAAATGTGAGCAAAAATATGTCCTCCTGCTGTTGGTAGCATTAGCAAACTGACGTTGCTGTACAGTTGAAAAGGTTCAACAGATAAAGAAAAAAGGCATTTTTTTCAAACGATAAGATAAACGTTACCTGTCCAGCAGAAACTTGGCGACCAATGCATCGTCTGAAGCCCTTTCTGTTCCTACAGCGCACGCCGTCCTTTGAAAGAATCGCCAATAACTACACGAGTTTTATTTTGTTCTTCTACAGTTTTTCACCTCCTCCTCTGGTTCACTTCAAAAACAGTTTTCCTTTTGTGACCGCCCGGTTCACGGTTTTCCTGAGCCATTGTGCTCTTCGAAGTCAGGCTGTCCACGCTACGATGTTAACGCCACTAATGTGGCGCTAATGCCGGACTACATAAACATAGTGTATACGCATGCGCAGGCACAAGAACGCGCACTATCGCCGAAACCAGGAAGTCAGAATGATTGGCGAGTCTGTGGAACAGTGGTTAACGTACTCATGACGAAAACGATTGGATGAGGTTTTTTAAGTCCCACAGAGTCCACAGTTTATTAATATTATTATTATATTTTCTAATACACCAATTTATAAGCCTTATACAGGGCAATGAAGGTAGTTTTAATAAATATTGCAAAAAATGAATTTATAAAGATCCTCCCTAATACCTTTAAAGCTCTTGTCCAGTTAAAATTCATCCATTGCATAAGGCTTTATCATAGGAAGCAAACTAAATTTCAGCATTCTGTAATCAGGAATTGATCATGTATGTGTAAGTAGACATCAACATAAGCTCAAGAACACAGAAAAATATATGACTTGATTCCTATTTACTTTTATAATTATTTGTGATTAATCCCAAACATAAGAACAGAAGCACAGGCCGTAACTGCAACAAATGTGTTTCAACATTATCCACTGCACTCCATACTATATTTATTTGAATTTGTCGCTTAGCTTCATGATATAAACCTGGAGGAAATCCTGTTCTTCTTGTTTCCTCACTGTTCTGTGGCATCTTGTCCAAACAGCCACCTTTCCCATTATTTATATACTGGTTATTTAGGGCTAATAGAAAACAACAGTAGGAGCAATCACTCGAGGTGCACATTTTCTGTTCTTGAGCTCAATACAGAATAAAAAAATATAGTTTTTGCAATAAATAGCTGGTCTTAAAATGTAAGCAATAAAAAAAAACTTTAACTGCTAACAACAGTGTATTTTGAGCGTTTTGAGCCTTACGTTATAGCTTTGTTTACCAATTGCTAACTTACTTTTATAGTTAGAAAAACAAGACGTTTTAAACCAAAAACGTGTAGCCTTCCTCAAGTTTTAAGCAGAACGTCAACCACATAAAACCTGTAGTTTGTCTCAAAGCACCCACAGAAATTTTAGGCAAGTTATGGAGCGGCTAAAACAATCTGAATATGTCTCTATCGCTGTAAACAACGGACCACCAGAAGTCGGTCATCACGGTCTTTTTCTACTTCTAGTTTCGTAACGGTCAACGTGAAAGGGGCCTCGTCAACCCCAGCATTTCCAATTAACCAGTCCTGACCCCCTAACTTTGACAAATTACTACTACATCCCATAATTCTCTCAGGTCTGCCTCTGCCGTTGTTAAGCCAAAAAGCGTGGGAAAACTGTTTATTTAAATGTAATCCTTATTCAAATTCTGTGCAGCGCCAAAGAGTCCATTACCATAAAAAACAGCAGCAGAGGGTGAACTGGTCAGTGAACTGCAGTGACCTAAAGACACGCCACAAAAGAGAAAAATGTTCAGGCTTTAACAGCATTTGAAAGAAAGAAAAATGCATGAAATGTGAACAGAATAAACTAATAATGTGTTGCTAAGAGATCTTTTTATGGTGGAAAAATGCAGCAATTTCATGGAAAAAGCAACTTCGTCTCTAGCAGCATTGGACTTTTTACAGCCTTTAAAAGCATTAGCTGACTAAAAGAAAATGTTTTTAAAAAGTACTCTACTGCTGCCATAAAGAGACGGGTGAAGAGGCCAGTCTTTTGGACATAATCAAAGAAAAAGAGCACTTCACTTCCTTAAACTTTTTGTATGATGCCATTTTACTACAAAAATAAAAATGTCTGTGAAGAATCATTG
Organism: Bostrychus sinensis; assembly: GCA_020698575.1. NCBI lineage: Eukaryota > Metazoa > Chordata > Actinopteri > Gobiiformes > Eleotridae > Bostrychus > Bostrychus sinensis. The sequence continues at coordinate 8,107,972 of CM036245.1, read as the reverse complement.
GAAACAGCTGTACACAGACTGGATGTAGAAGGTTTGCTGATTGGTCGGTGCTTCCTGGAGTGGGCGTGGGTTCGTGCAACCGAGCGTTCTGAGGCCTCAGAAACTCAGCGCCAGAGAATACAGGATTACTTAAACAGCCGTGACTTAAACAAAACACAACTCCAGGTCTGTTTTTGATGAAGGAACAACATTATAACATTTTGAAAAAGCACAAAAAAGTCAATTTTGCATAATATATATCTAAATAAATTTGACTGTGAGTGAATAAGACTAAGCACATGTTCACATATATCATTGGCTGTTGGTTTACTCAGCTTGTCAACACTGAATAAGTAGCTCTGACCTTCATCTGTATTAGTATTTTGTGACTTGGTACTTGTGCATTGAAATTTTTTGGCATTAAACAGTTTGTAATATACACCTAGTTTAGCTTGAGTCTAAAGAAGAAGAAACTACTTTCCATGTTCAAATGGCAACTATCTTAAAGGTCCCATATTATGCTTTTTTCAGGCTTTTTGAAATAGTTTTGGACACTTCTGCATCAGTATTTCATGTTTTATAACTTAAAATAATGTATATGTATGGAAAACGTCTTCTTTTGGGGAAATGTTACTTTGACTTTGCAGAGAATGCTTGGATTAGGTGTCTGTCGCCCCCTGCTGGCAACGGTGGCAACTGGGCAGAGCATAAAATTTTGATTTAGCACGCTATTAGCAACATGATGCTAACAGATAAATGAGCTGACTGCTTCGTAGTGATGGAGGTTTAAGGCTGAAATGATCAGAATGAGTCCAGTGACGGTGTCTGGGCTTTAGAAACGCGCAGGAGCACTTCCTGGTTTTCTATGTAGAGCTGTGAGACCGAGCGTTTTTGGCTCTTGAGAAGGGCAGCACCTCAGCATACAGGATTCCTCAAACATGCGTGAATGAAACAAATACAGCCACAGATATGTTTTTGAGGAGGAAACATTATATCATGGTTAAAAGCTCAAAAAAGCCCTTTAATAGTTGCTTAAATTAAATCTTATTAAACTAATTGCATACAGCTTATCAATACAGAGAGGTGGAGTGAAATGTCTGGGCCAATTTTGTACTTTATAAATAAACATAAATTGCAAAAACAGACCACAGCGCATTCTGCCTTCCACCATATGGCTACCACCCTAGAAACAAATAAGCTAAAATCGATTTTAAAAAGCTTACGCTAAAAGTATTGTGAGGCCATATTGCAAGCGTAAACTAAATAAGGAACAAGAATATATTCAGTACAAACTCTGTGTAGCTTTCTATGCAGCACATGTATTATTCATTGCCGTATACTCAATAAATCAAATAAAAACGCATAAAGAAAGCAGTGTGTATCTTTCCTTCAAAAACGCTCACTCGACCTTCATCAAACGGAGAAAAACATTTGGAGAACTCTGTGATTTTCTGATTAAATTAGTTTTGCAGTTATTAATTGCAAACGGGGCCGGAGCTGGGGAGTGTTGATGATGTATTGAAGAGGACGTTTTAATTAAGTGAGCCACCATTCAAACTGGATTAAAAGAGCGTTTTATCATCTGGACTGTCCACCCGCCCGGCTGCTGGCTCTGATCTGACTCTGGGGCTTTCAGAATCAGATCTCAAAACCTAATTCAGAACTAGTACTAAATATTACTTGAGAAGAAGTAAAATCAGTAAAATCATGTACAGCAAGTGCACAACAAAAGCTACTACTACTACTACTACTACTACTACTACTGCTACGATGATTACTACAACTACTCTGTATCTCAGACTATATAGTTATACTGTGTACTGGTTAAGTTTTTAGGTATATTTTTATAGGAACAACAAAATCTGCTACCTGTACTACAACTTATTCTGCTACAGCTGCAAGTACAACTAATACTCCTCCTACTTTTAGTGCTACTACTCACATTACTACAGCTACTACCACTACTACTACCACTACTACTACTAGTAAATATGGGTTTATATGTTTAATTAACTAACTACCATATTTTCTGGACTATAAGTCACTTTTTTTCATAGTCTGGCTAGGAGTGTGACGTATACTCAGGTGTGACTTATATATTAAAATATTTCAGGTGTTGGTTAGAGGGCGCTCTAGGCTTGTGTACCAGCATCTGCTGCACCTGTACCACTGACAATTTAAAATGTAAACATTACCACTAACAACTTAGGCTATAAAGACAACTGAGAAAGAGCGGAATAATTGGAAATGGAACTGATGCTGAGTCTGACGACAGCCACGCAGAGGAGGAAGCGGCGCTTCGTCTACCTCCGGAGTTGGTGGAGTTGTTCAGAAGCGACACCGAGGATGAAGAATTTAAAGGATTTAGTGATTAGGAGTGAGATGGTGAGTTTGGTGAACTTGTTATATTATGTTCTTTATGCTATAGTTATGTGAATAAGTGTTAATATATTACGTTAACATACGAGACACCTGTTCAGTTCGTTGTTTATGCTTCATGTAGCTGAATAACCATCAATGTGTTACGTTAGCATAGCGCACACCTATTCAGCTGTTGTTCTCTATTCTATTATTACTATAACTTGCCTTTCAAGATGAAATGTCTGTTCTTGATGTCGAATTTTGTAAAATAAATTTTCCCCAAAAAATGCGACTTATAGCCCAGTGCGACTTATATGCGGTTTCTTTCTTCTTCATTATACATTTTTTGGCTAGTGCCACTCCGGAGCAACTTGTAGTCCGGAAAATACGGTAGTACCTTTGACGTCATTTCCGTTTTTGCAGTTTAACAGTTAGGGACTGAACAGCTCGTACCACAGAACATGTTCAAACATTTCATGGCTTGGAAAATTTTCGTCTTCGTGAGTATAAATGTTATGAAATACCTAAATAGAGGTTGCTGTTGCAAAGCTTAATACTGTGACAATGTACCGTTAACCGAGTGGTGCAGAGGCCAAGTTAACATCGCATTGTGTACCATGTGTATTTAAGCTTGGTTTTTGTGTCGATGTTCAGTCTGATATCTGTTTTTCTGTAAATTCATAAAGGAGAACTTCCAAACGAGAAAAGAAAGCCTTGTGCAGAGCTTTCTTTATACACTGCCTGGCCAAAAAAAAAAGTCACCACCTGGATTTAACGAAGTAAATCGGTAAGAGCCTCCCTGCAGTTGGTCAGGTTTGGGTTCAGGAACGTTCTGTGTCCAAAGAATGAGGTCAGCTGACTTCCTGCAGATACTGAATGACCAGGTTACTCCATCAATGGATTTTTTCTTCCCTGATGGCACTGGGCTTATTCCAAGATGCCAGGATTCACTGAGCTCAAAATGTGAAAGAGTGGTTCAGGAAGCGTGAGACATCATTTTCAGACATGGACTGGCCACCACAGAGTCCAGATCTTAACCCGATTGAGAATTTTTGGGATGTGCTGGAGAAGACTTTGTGCATATCTTCAGACTTTTGCTCTAATCTATGAGAGGTGACTGTCGTGCGCACTAAGACCCAACATACTTTGGCTTTACAGCTGTTAATCATGGCGTTGTCCTTGTACAGCACTTAGCTCAGACAATAGAATAACAGTAGGATAACACAGGAATGAATGAATTTCCACGACAACACTCTCCCATCATCAGTACAAGATCTTGGCATAAAATGAATGCAAAGTTGGACGGAAATCCATGTTATGACAGGAGCTTGCCGCAACGATGCCACAGTGAATGCATGCCATAATTAAAGATAAAGGTCCAACAAAATACTGGTGTGTGACTTGGGCAGGCAGTCACTCCGACACATCCCAAAAATTCTCAATGGGGTTAAGGTCTGGACTCTGTAATGGCCAGCCCTGAGGAGGGGCAGGATGTTTCAAACACGTCTTTTGTACCTGGACCAATAGACCCTTTTCACGTGACGTCAGACAACTTCCGTTTTGAGACGATGGGATGTATCTTCATTTCCGGTGCCGCGCTTCTCCCATAAGAAATTCACCCAGACTTTTTTAAAATTGCCGTTTACAAGTTTACACAATATACAGCGATTTTCAATGAATATTTACCCACAAAACGTTCAAAACTTGCAAAAGGATATTAATTCTTCAACGAAGGATACTTGGATTATGAAGTGAGTGCTTTGTTATGTAGCTAGATAGCGTTAGCAACATGGCTAAGTGATAGAGCTGCGCTATAAAACAGTGTTAGATCATGTCATGATCTGAGTTTATCTGAATATTTGACAATCTGCTTATCAGGAAATACCACTGGATAGTACTACAGTATATTTTCATTTAGTAAAGCTAAGCATTAACAACTACTAGCTTTAGCTACAAGACAAAACATTTACCTTCATAATCAAATAAGTAACCTTCAATGAAAAATTTATATCCTTTTTTGAGTTTTGACCATTTTGTCAGTGAATTTTCATCAGCAAATCTCTGTACATCATGTAGCCTTATATTTGGCAAATTTTTAAGACTCTGAGTAAATTCCATACTGGTGAGCAGCAGCACTGGAAATGAAGATACATCCCATCGTCTCAAAACGGAAGTTGTCTGATGTCATCGTGAAAAGGGTCTATTCCTTTCCAGTGTCTTTCAAATCTTGTGCATAAAGTTGACTTCAGTTCAAGTCAAAACTACACTCAGGTCGCTTGATTCGTGTCGCTCAGCGCGGTCGCGACGCTTGTCACCTGCATGCGCCAGCTTGCAGATGAAATAAACGGTCGCTGGTCGCTTCAGTCGCTTCAGTCGCTCGAGTCGCTGTTACCATGAAGCCCTGAGTGTGTACCCTGATGCTGGTCGGTGCCTATAAGCCTGTTTGATCTGCCAGTGGGGCTTATCTAAATTGAACGGACGACAAAAGACCGTAATGAGAGAGGTCCAAGAGCCAGACTTTGGTGTGTTTTTGTTGTTGTTTTGTGGACTGGTGCGGTCTGGGGAGCTGCTGTTCTCTGTGTGAGAGTAAACAGAGGAGTCAGGAGGGACTTTAGTGCAGATGAAAGACTGTTTTTAGTGAGAGCAGTGCATTATGGGAGTGTGAACACAGATATACTGTATTCAGACGCTCTGCTTTTTAACACAGCAGAGTGAAGTCAGAGAGGGACAAGGTTTTGTTTAAAACACTATATGCTAAAACTTCATATATGATATTTTCTTTACATTCATTTATGTAGTATGTTTTTGCATATAATGCTTACAATTTAGGCTGGTGTTTATCATGAAGGCATCTCCACTAGAGCAGTTATAAACAACATAGGTCCTAGACACTGGTAGTATTTTTTGATATACTTTTACTTTCTAAGTACATTTAAAAAAAATATAAATATATTAATGAAAAAGTAAAAAGTATTTAGTAGGTAATACCTGGCCTAGCAATCAGAAGGTCCTGGGTTCGAGTCAATTTTGGAAAAGTAGTGGTAATAGTAGTAGTAGCAGTAGTAGTACAGTGGTAGTAGTAGCAGTAGTAGTAGTAGTAGTAGTACAGTGGTAGTAGTAGTAGTAGCAGTAGTAGTAGCAGTAGTAGTACAGTGGTAGTAGCAGTAGTAGCAGTAGTACAGTGGTAGTAGTAGTAGCAGTAGTAGTAGTAGTAGTAGTAGTACAGTAGTAGTAGTAGTAGTACAGTGGTAATAGTAGTAGTAGTAGTAGTAGTAGTAGTAGTAGTAGTAGTAGTAGTACAGTGGTAATAGTAGTAGTACAGTGGTAGTAGTAGTAGTAGTAGTAGTAGTACAGTGGTAGTAGTAGTAGTAGTAGTAGTAGTAGTAGTAGCAGTAGTAGTACAGTAGTAGTAGTAGTAGTAGTAGTAGTAGTAGTAGTAGTAGTAGTAGCAGTAGTAGTACAGTGGTAGTAGTAGCAGTAGTAGTAGTACAGTGGTAGTAGTAGCAGTAGTAGTAGTACAGTGGTAGTAGTAGTAGTAGTGGTAGTAGTAGCAGTAGTAGCAGTAGTAGTACAGTAGTAGTAGCAGTGGTAGTAGTACAGTGGTAGTAGTAGTAGTAGTAGTAGTACAGTGGTAGTAGTAGTAGTAGTAGTAGTAGTAGTAGTAGTACAGTGGTAGTAGTAGTAGTAGTAGCAGTAGTAGTAGTAGTAGTAGTAGTAGCAGTAGTAGTAGTAGTAGTAGTAGTAGTAGTAGTAGCAGTAGTAGTACAGTAATAGTAGCAGTAGTAGTAGCAGTAGTAGTAGTAGTAGTAGTAGTAGTAGCAGTAGTAGTACAGTGGTAGTAGTAGCAGTAGTAGTAGTACAGTGGTAGTAGTAGCAGTAGTAGTAGTACAGTGGTAGTAGTAGTAGTAGTGGTAGTAGTAGCAGTAGTAGCAGTAGTAGTACAGTAGTAGTAGCAGTGGTAGTAGTAGTAGTAGTAGTAGTAGTAGCAGTAGTAGTACAGTGGTAGTAGTAGCAGTAGTAGTAGTACAGTGGTAGTAGTAGCAGTAGTAGTAGTACAGTGGTAGTAGTAGTAGTAGTAGTAGTACAGTGGTAGTAGTAGTAGTAGTAGCAGTAGTAGCAGTAGTAGTACAGTAGTAGTAGCAGTGGTAGTAGTACAGTGGTAGTAGTAGTAGTAGTAGTAGTAGTAGCAGTAGTAGCAGTAGTAGTACAGTAGTAGTAGCAGTGGTAGTAGTACAGTGGTAGTAGTAGTAGTAGTAGTAGTAGTAGTAGTAGCAGTAGTAGCAGTAGTAGTACAGTAGTAGTAGCAGTAGTAGTAGTACAGTGGTAGTAGTAGTAGTAGTAGCACTAGTAGCAGTAGTAGTACAGTAGTAGTAGCAGTGGTAGTACAGTGGTAGTAGTAGTAGTAGTAGTAGCAGTAGTAGCAGTAGTAGTACAGTAGTAGTAGTAGTAGTAGTAGTACAGTAGTAGTAGTAGTAGCAGTAGAAGCAGTAGTAGTAGTACAGTAGTAGTAGTAGTAGTACAGTGGTAGTAGTAGTAGTACAGTGGTAGTAGTAGTAGTAGTAGTAGTAGTACTAGTAGTAGTACAGTGGTAGTAGCAGTAGTACAGTAGTAGTAGTAGTAGTACAGTGGTAGTAGCAGTAGTAGTAGTAGTAGTACAGTGGTAGTAGTAGTAGTACAGTAGTAGTAGTAGTAGTACAGTGGTAGTAGCAGTAGTAGTACAGTAGTAGTAGTAGTAGTAGTACAGTAGTAGTAGTAGTAGCAGTAGAAGCAGTAGTAGTAGTAGTAGTAGTAGTAGTAGTACAGTAGTAGTAGTAGTAGTAGTACAGTGGTAGTAGTAGTAGTACAGTAGTAGTAGTAGTAGTACAGTGGTAGTAGCAGTAGTAGTACAGTAGTAGTAGTAGTAGTAGTAGTACAGTAGTAGTAGTAGTAGCAGTAGAAGCAGTAGTAGTAGTAGTAGTAGTACAGTAGTAGTAGTAGTAGTAGTACAGCAGTAGTAGTAGTAGTACAGTGGTAGTAGTAGTAGTAGTAGTAGTAGTACTAGTAGTAGTACAGTGGTAGTAGCAGTAGTAGTAGTAGTACAGTAGTAGTAGTAGTAGTACAGTGGTAGTAGCAGTAGTAGTAGTAGTAGTACAGTAGTAGTAGTAGTAGTACAGTGGTAGTAGTAGTAGTACAGTGGTAGTAGTAGTACAGTAGTAGTAGTAGTAGTACAGTGGTAGTAGCAGTAGTAGTAGTAGTAGTACAGTGGTAGTAGCAGTAGTAGTAGTAGTACAGTGGTAGTAGTAGTAGTACAGTAGTAGTAGTAGTAGTACAGTGGTAGTAGTAGTAGTACAGTAGTAGTAGTAGTAGTACAGTAGTAGTAGTAGTAGTACAGTGGTAGTAGCAGTAGTAGTAGTAGTACAGTGGTAGTAGTAGTAGTACAGTAGTAGTAGTAGTAGTACAGTGGTAGTAGTAGTAGTACAGTGGTAGTAGCAGTAGTAGTAGTAGTACAGTGGTAGTAGTACAGTAGTAGTAGTAGTAGTACAGTAGTAGTAGTAGTAGTACAGTGGTAGTAGTAGTAGTACAGTAGTAGTAGTAGTAGTACAGTGGTAGTAGCAGTAGTAGTAGTAGTACAGTGGTAGTAGTAGTAGTACAGTAGTAGTAGTAGTAGTACAGTAGTAGCAGTAGTAGTACAGTGGTAGTAGCAGTAGTAGTAGTAGTACAGTGGTAGTAGTAGTAGTACAGTAGTAGTAGTAGTAGTACAGTGGTAGTAGTAGTAGTACAGTAGTAGTAGTAGTAGTACAGTAGTAGTAGTAGTAGTACAGTGGTAGTAGTAGTAGTACAGTGGTAGCAGTAGTAGTAGTACAGTGGTAGTAGTAGTAGTACAGTAGTAGTAGTAGTAGTACAGTGGTAGTAGTAGTAGTACAGTGGTAGCAGTAGTAGTAGTACAGTGGTAGTAGTAGTAGTACAGTGGTAGTAGTAGTAGTACAGTGGTAGTAGTAGTAGTACAGTAGTAGTAGTAGTAGTACAGTAGTAGTAGTAGTAGTACAGTGGTAGTAGCAGTAGTAGTAGTAGTACAGTGGTAGTAGTAGTAGTACAGTAGTAGTAGTAGTAGTACAGTGGTAGTAGTAGTAGTACAGTGGTAGTAGCAGTAGTAGTAGTAGTACAGTGGTAGTAGTAGTAGTACAGTAGTAGTAGTAGTAGTACAGTGGTAGTAGTAGTAGTACAGTGGTAGTAGCAGTAGTAGTAGTAGTACAGTGGTAGTAGTAGTAGTACAGTAGTAGTAGTAGTAGTACAGTAGTAGTAGTAGTAGTACAGTGGTAGTAGCAGTAGTAGTAGTAGTAGTACAGTGGTAGTAGTAGTAGTACAGTAGTAGTAGTAGTAGTACAGTGGTAGTAGCAGTAGTAGTACAGTAGTAGTAGTAGTAGTAGTACAGTAGTAGTAGTAGTAGCAGTAGAAGCAGTAGTAGTAGTAGTAGTAGTAGTAGTAGTACAGTAGTAGTAGTAGTAGTAGTACAGTGGTAGTAGTAGTAGTACAGTAGTAGTAGTAGTAGTACAGTGGTAGTAGCAGTAGTAGTACAGTAGTAGTAGTAGTAGTAGTAGTACAGTAGTAGTAGTAGTAGCAGTAGAAGCAGTAGTAGTAGTAGTAGTAGTACAGTAGTAGTAGTAGTAGTAGTACAGCAGTAGTAGTAGTAGTACAGTGGTAGTAGTAGTAGTAGTAGTAGTAGTACTAGTAGTAGTACAGTGGTAGTAGCAGTAGTAGTAGTAGTACAGTAGTAGTAGTAGTAGTACAGTGGTAGTAGCAGTAGTAGTAGTAGTAGTACAGTAGTAGTAGTAGTAGTACAGTGGTAGTAGTAGTAGTACAGTGGTAGTAGTAGTAGTACAGTAGTAGTAGTAGTAGTACAGTGGTAGTAGCAGTAGTAGTAGTAGTAGTACAGTGGTAGTAGCAGTAGTAGTAGTAGTACAGTGGTAGTAGTAGTAGTACAGTAGTAGTAGTAGTAGTACAGTGGTAGTAGTAGTAGTACAGTAGTAGTAGTAGTAGTACAGTAGTAGTAGTAGTAGTACAGTGGTAGTAGCAGTAGTAGTAGTAGTACAGTGGTAGTAGTAGTAGTACAGTAGTAGTAGTAGTAGTACAGTGGTAGTAGTAGTAGTACAGTGGTAGTAGCAGTAGTAGTAGTAGTACAGTGGTAGTAGTAGTAGTACAGTAGTAGTAGTAGTAGTACAGTAGTAGTAGTAGTAGTACAGTGGTAGTAGTAGTAGTACAGTAGTAGTAGTAGTAGTAGTACAGTAGTAGTAGTAGTAGTACAGTGGTAGTAGCAGTAGTAGTAGTAGTACAGTGGTAGTAGTAGTAGTACAGTAGTAGTAGTAGTAGTACAGTGGTAGTAGTAGTAGTACAGTGGTAGTAGCAGTAGTAGTAGTAGTACAGTGGTAGTAGTAGTAGTACAGTAGTAGTAGTAGTAGTACAGTAGCAGTAGTAGTAGTACAGTGGTAGTAGTAGTAGTACAGTAGTAGTAGTAGTAGTACAGTAGTAGTAGTAGTAGTACAGTGGTAGTAGCAGTAGTAGTAGTAGTACAGTGGTAGTAGTAGTAGTACAGTAGTAGTAGTAGTAGTACAGTAGTAGCAGTAGTAGTACAGTGGTAGTAGCAGTAGTAGTAGTAGTACAGTGGTAGTAGTAGTAGTACAGTAGTAGTAGTAGTAGTACAGTGGTAGTAGTAGTAGTACAGTAGTAGTAGTAGTAGTACAGTAGTAGTAGTAGTAGTACAGTGGTAGTAGTAGTAGTACAGTGGTAGCAGTAGTAGTAGTACAGTGGTAGTAGTAGTAGTACAGTAGTAGTAGTAGTAGTACAGTGGTAGTAGTAGTAGTACAGTGGTAGCAGTAGTAGTAGTACAGTGGTAGTAGTAGTAGTACAGTAGTAGTAGTAGTAGTAGTACAGTGGTAGCAGTAGTAGTAGTACAGTGGTAGTAGTAGTAGTACAGTAGTAGTAGTAGTAGTACAGTGGTAGTAGTAGTAGTACAGTGGTAGCAGTAGTAGTACAGTAGTAGTAGTAGTAGTACAGTAGTAGCAGTAGTAGTACAGTGGTAGTAGCAGTAGTAGTAGTAGTACAGTGGTAGTAGTAGTAGTACAGTAGTAGTAGTAGTAGTACAGTGGTAGTAGTAGTAGTACAGTAGTAGTAGTAGTAGTACAGTAGTAGTAGTAGTAGTACAGTGGTAGTAGTAGTAGTACAGTGGTAGCAGTAGTAGTAGTACAGTGGTAGTAGTAGTAGTACAGTAGTAGTAGTAGTAGTACAGTGGTAGTAGTAGTAGTACAGTGGTAGCAGTAGTAGTAGTACAGTAGTAGTAGTAGTAGTACAGTAGTAGTAGTAGTAGTACAGTGGTAGTAGCAGTAGTAGTAGTAGTACAGTGGTAGTAGTAGTAGTACAGTAGTAGTAGTAGTAGTACAGTGGTAGTAGTAGTAGTACAGTGGTAGTAGCAGTAGTAGTAGTAGTACAGTGGTAGTAGTAGTAGTACAGTAGTAGTAGTAGTAGTACAGTAGTAGTAGTAGTAGTACAGTGGTAGTAGTAGTAGTACAGTAGTAGTAGTAGTAGTACAGTAGCAGTAGTAGTAGTACAGTGGTAGTAGTAGTAGTACAGTAGTAGTAGTAGTAGTACAGTAGTAGTAGTAGTAGTACAGTAGTAGTAGCAGTAGTAGTAGTACAGTAGTAGTAGTAGTAGTAGTACAGTAGTAGTAGTAGTAGTACAGTAGTAGCAGTAGTAGTACAGTGGTAGTAGCAGTAGTAGTAGTAGTACAGTGGTAGTAGTAGTAGTACAGTAGTAGTAGTAGTAGTACAGTGGTAGTAGTAGTAGTACAGTAGTAGTAGTAGTAGTACAGTAGTAGTAGTAGTAGTACAGTGGTAGTAGTAGTAGTACAGTGGTAGCAGTAGTAGTAGTACAGTGGTAGTAGTAGTAGTACAGTAGTAGTAGTAGTAGTACAGTGGTAGTAGTAGTAGTACAGTGGTAGCAGTAGTAGTAGTACAGTGGTAGTAGTAGTAGTACAGTAGTAGTAGTAGTAGTAGTACAGTAGTAGTACAGTAGTAGTAGTAGTAGTAGTACAGTAGTAGTAGCAGTAGTAGTAGTAGTAGTACAGTGGTAGTAGTAGTAGTACAGTAGTAGTAGTAGTACAGTGGTAGTAGTAGTAGTACAGTAGTAGTAGTAGTAGTACAGTAGTAGTAGTAGTAGTACAGTAGTAGTAGTAGTAGTAGTAGTACAGTAGTAGTACAGTAGTAGTAGTAGTAGTAGTACAGTGGTAGTAGTAGTAGTACAGTAGTAGTAGTAGTACAGTGGTAGTAGTAGCAGTAGTAGTAGTAGTAGTACAGTGGTAGTAGTAGTAGTACAGTAGTAGTAGTAGTACAGTGGTAGTAGTAGTAGTACAGTAGTAGTAGTAGTAGTACAGTAGTAGTAGTAGTAGTACAGTAGTAGTAGCAGTAGTAGTAGTACAGTAGTAGTAGTAGTAGTAGTACAGTAGTAGTAGTAGTAGTAGTACAGTAGTAGTAGTAGTAGTACAGTAGTATTGTAGTAGTAGTACAGTAGTAGTACAGTAGTAGTATAGTAGTAGTACAGTAGTAGTAGTAGTAGTAGTACAGTAGTAGTAGTAGTAGTACAGTAGTAGTAGCAGTAGTAGTAGTACAGTAGTAGTAGTAGTAGTAGTACAGTAGTAGTAGTAGTAGTAGTACAGTAGTAGTAGTAGTAGTACAGTAGTAGTAGTAGTAGTACAGTAGTAGTACAGTAGTAGTAGTAGTAGTACAGTAGTAGTAGTAGTAGTAGTACAGTAGTAGTAGTAGTAGTACAGTAGTAGTAGTCTTGAGTCTTGCGAGAACAAACGGTGATTTGCCAGAACAAGCCAGTGATGGATTTATTTCTTAGATGCTGGTCATGGGAGAGCGGCCAAAAGGCAGAGGAAACCTTTGTGCGGAAACCAGGAGGAGAAAGCCAGAGTCAAGCCGAGCGAGGGGTCACACAGAAGTCAGCTGGAGTTTTTATGATAAAAAAAGAGAATAAATAAGCAAAGTTGCATGGCTCCACTTTAAAACCAAGTTCTGTCAAAGACCCTCTGTGGCAACCTCGCAGAGCAGAGGCTCCAGCAGCAAAAAACCACACCAGAGGCCACTTCTCAAAACAGTTCTGATTCCATTCCCAGGCCACGGCTGCCAATCGCCCTTAAGTATTTGAATCCGTCAATCCCTACGGTCCACTAACTGTGATTTAACTATGATTGGACTTTGCCTTAGGCCCAGCAGCTGGAATATGCTCCTCCCCCTACAGCCTGCAAGACTAAAAAACAAAAAACAAAATACAGGCTGCTTTTTTTCATACCAAAACTAAAGACATGACAGCTGCAGGAGTAACAGCGATAGTTCAATTCAGTAAACTAGCACACTGCATAGACACAAAAGTTACATAACTGTACAATTAAATGTTTATTATCAATTATGTTGGAGCATGTCCCATATTTAGACTCAGAGCCACAGTGAGAAGCTTGTTCAGGGCAGTGCTGGGGTTTTATTCAAGAAGAACAAAAGCAGTCTTAGAATAAAAAAGCATTTAAATATCTTTTATGTAACACACCTTAGCACTGATAGTTTCTGTCTCCTTTTTGCTAAAGCAGCCCCATTACTACATGCGCTTCATCTTCTGTTGTAATCTTCTCTGTTGTCCCTAAAGAAAACACTGTTAAATGTTGTTTGATTACTTGCATGACTTACATTACTCCTGTCCGGGCCTATATCTAAAAATACCTCTTATCCTGGCATGCACTGTGAGATATTTTCCTCCTTATTTGCCGTAGCTTCGGGTTAGTCACAGGTCAGGCCGTTTTGCTCAGTTTCCACATTGTAATAATGAGACTTCACATCGCATTACGCACGGCTGAGCTGCTGCTGTTGTTCTGTGGCCACTGGAGCGAGCTCAGGCCTCTGGGTCTGCGCAACAGTCACCTTAGATAATGATACCACTGATGCTAAATGACTAAAGATAAAAAACAAACAAAAAACAACAAAAAAACACTCAAAAGCCACATTATTAGATATCCTTCCAGTTTAATTCATTCATCTTCTTTTGCTCATTCCTGTTAGGGGTTTGGCTGGAGCATATCCCACTAACTATGGGCTTTAGGCAGGGACAATTTTAATTTTAATTTTATTTACCTTTATTTATAGCCATTCTTTTACCAGGAAAGCCCCATTGAGATTGAAAGATCTGTTTTTCAAGGGAGTCCTGGCCAAGAGGCATCAACAACACAACCCACATTGCATACAAAATACAATAAAAGGAGAAATAAGAGTTTTTTTTTTTTTTTTTTTTTTTTTTTTTTACTCATTATTTTTATTGGATTTATCATTTTAACAAAACAAAACAAACAGAAGTGCCAGTATCAGAACAGACACAACACACTCAAAACAGAACAAAATAAAAGAGTACAGCTCAGATATAGGGACAAAAGCAAACAGGGAGTGATGAGAAGGTTCGCAATGTTGATAAGCCACAGAGTTCACAATGAAAACTCAAGCACATGCCAGTCCGGTTAACAACACAGAAGAGAGGTCAGGTCCAATATAGTCCAAGAAGGGGCGCCAGACTGTGTAGAACTGGTCTACATTCGCATGTATGATGTTAGTAAGATATTCCACAGGAATCAACTCAAACAGTATTTTGCGCCACCCACTGACAGAAGGGGTTTTGTCATTGACCCACTGTAACAGAATATTTTTCCTGGCAGCAAGGGTGAGAATGTTATACAGTCTCTTGTTAGCTGCGGCCTTTATATGTCTACTTGGGAGACCCAGGAGCAAAGACATAGGATCCATTTCCAAGTCAGTATGAAATATTCTTTCAATTTCCTGTAGAATTTCAGACCAGTATCTTTTAAGTTTATAACAAGTCCAGAGACAATGAGTTAAGGTTCCCACATTAGTTTTACATTTAAGACACAGAGGGGAGAGGGAGTGGTTAAAGGAATGCCTGCGGTGCGGGGATATATGTAATCTATGGAGAATTTTAAACTGTATTGCTTTTATCCGAGCACAAATTGATATCTTTTTTGCATATGACCAAATATCCTCCCATGTTCCTTCATCTATAGTCACAGACAATTCCTTCTCCCACACCCCCTTGACCCTCTGCGCATCAGTAGAAGACAAGCCATTGAGCACACGGTATAAGGAACTTAGAGATACTTTCAATTGTGGTTGAAACAGCATTTTCTCAATAGCAGATATCTCAGAATGGTCCATAAGAGTAGTACTATGAGTGATATAATGCCTTATTTGCAGAAAGCGAAAGAAATCGTTTTTAGTTAGTTGGTAACTGTTGATCAGCTGTTCAAATGACATAAGCGTGTTATTAGAAAAAAGGTCACCCAGTGACTTAATATTCTTACTATACCATTGCTGAAAACCAGGATCCACACGTCCTGGGGAAAAATCTGGATTATTTATTATTGGGGTAAACATTGATGTTATCTTATCTCTGCCCTCAAGTCGGCGTACAGATCGCCATGCCTTCACGGTGTTAAGTGTTACAGGATTTGTGCAACAGTTTTCAATTTCCTTAAAATTCCTAAAAAATAATAGATCACATAACCTGCATTGTGACAATGCCGATTCAATATCCATCCAAATAGATGAAGCTTTACCTTTAACCCAGTCATACACAAATCTTAAGTGAGCACAAAGCTGGTATAATTTAATGTTAGGCAGGTCTAAGCCACCCACTGAACTTGGCAGGTGCAGCACCGCCATCTTAAGTCTAGGTCTACGCTTGTTCCAAATAAATGAGCAGAGCCAGCCATTTATATCCTTCAATACCCTTTTAGAAAACAACACAGGAATCATTTGAATGGGGTAGAGCAGCCTAGGCAATACATTCATTTTAACCAAGGCTATACGCCCCATCCAAGAAACCGGAAGTGAGCTCCATCGCTCTAAATCCTGCTTAATTTTACTAAAAAGAGGGATAAAGTTAGCTTTGTAAAGATGGTCAAAAGATGGAGTGATAAAAATACCCAAATAGACAAACCCATTGGGGGACCATTTAAAAGGGAAAGCAGGTGTAGTATTGGGTTTAACTGAGAGGGTACCAAGGGGCATAGCCTCTGACTTGGTCAAATTGACCTTATAACCAGAAAATTGACTAAAGCTATCAATGACATTAATAAGAGCTGGTACTGATGTTTCAGGGTCAGTCAGAAGTATCAGAACATCATCCGCATACAAGGTTATTTTATGACATATCTGCCCAATCTCTAAGCTACGCATCATGGGTGTTACCCTTATGGCTTCGGCGAGTGGCTCTATGGCCAGCGCAAATAAGAGAGGGGACAGGGGGCAACCCTGTCTCGTGCCTCTGTAAGTAGTGAAGTATTCTGATCGGAATCCATTAGTTACGACTGCAGCCTGAGGATCAGTATAAATTATTTGAACCCACTTTATAAAATTTTCACCCAGACCAAATTTACCCAATGTATAAATTAAAAAAGACCATTCAACTCGGTCAAAAGCTTTCTCTGCGTCGAGAGAAAGCACCACACCATCAACAGATTTTTGTTTGAAGGCTTGAATAGCATTCAACAGACGCCTGACATTATTAGCTGGATTCCGGCCCTTTATGAAACCGGTTTGGTCTTCCTTTACTAATATGGGCAAGACATTTTCCAAGCGAGAGGCTAAGATTTTAGAGAGCAACTTCCTATCCACATTTAAAAGGGCTATGGGTCTGTAGGACGCACAAGACTGAGGACATTTCCCTTTCTTAAAAATTAAAGAGATATTGGCCTCTTTCAGAGTTTGTGGAAATTCCCCTGTAATAAAGGAGTAATTAAACATCTCAAGCAAAGGTTCCACAAGTACATCTTGAAACTGTTTATAAAATTCGGAACCAAACCCGTCGGGCCCTGGCGACTTTCCATTTTGTAGCATTTTAATAGCTTTAATCACCTCATTCTTAGTGATGGGACCATTAAGAACATTTTTCTGTTCTTCTGACAATTTTGAAAGTTATTCATTAGTTGCATAGCATCTGACACTTGTTCAGACGAATACAGACTCTTATAATAAATTTTAAAACAGTTATTTATCAATTTATTTTCAAATACTTCATGACCCTCCATATCAGATATAGCTGCAATAGTCTGAGATTCTGCCCGTTTTTTAGCTAGGTAGGCAAGGCATTTCCCTGGCTTATCTCCATGTTCATAGAATCTCTGCTTAGTATATTTCATTTTCTTTTCAGCCTCTCTGGTAAGAAGGCAGTTCAGAGCTGATCTGAGCGTGGTGATTTCTTGCCATAATAACGATGAAGGAGAAGCAATGTATGCCTTCTCTTTATTTGACAACTCTTTCTCTAAAGTCTGTTGTTTTTCAGATCTTTGACGCTTCTTTGTAGCAGAGTATGAAATAATTAGCCCTCTTGCATAGGCTTTGCAGGTTTCCCATAAGATGGAGGCATTAGCAGCTGACTGACTATTAATTGACAGAAATACTTTGATTTCAGTGGAAAGATAGGATGTAAACATATTATCCTTAAGAATAACAGTATTAAGTCTCCACTGTCGGGACTGATTCAGTGCTGTTATAAGTTGTATGTCCATCACCATTCTGGCATGATCAGAAATAATTATACTGGTTATTTCACATGACATAACTGAGTACAACTCAGTTCTGGGTAGAAAGAAATAATCAATTCTAGTTTGACATTTATGAGGGGCAGAAAAGAATGTGTACTCTTTATCAGAGGGATGAATGCTCCTCCAAACATCCACCAGTCCAAACTCATCACATAGAGCATGAAGCGCATTAGCCTGGGGAGAGAGGGCCATGGTGCTATGTGGAAACCTATCAATGAGTGGGTTTAATATTAAATTAAAATCACCACCAACTATTACAGTAGTATTAGTTGACAGTGCCACTAAATCCAGAAACACTTTAGTTAGGAAAGTAACCGGGTGAGCAGGTGGAAAGTACACATTCATTATTACAATATTTTGACCCTGTAATGTTCCTCTAATTATAATATAACGACCCTTCTGATCTTTGACACAGTTAACTATTTGAAAAGGTAGGGTTTTCCTAATCAACACAGCTACTCCTCTGCTTCTAGTTGTAAAGGATGAAAAAAAAACTTGTCCAAATATTCCCTGTTGTAACTTTGAATGTTCCTTGTCCTCAAGATGAGTCTCTTGCAAGAGAGCAACATCTATATTGTCCTTTTTTAGACAGGCAAATATTTTTCTACGCTTAATGGGATTGTGGACACCTCGCACATTCCAAGTACAAATCCGTAGCTTACTCATCATAAATCTTCACTCCTAATAATTCTTCACATGTATACAATACATTGAACTGAGTAAACCCAACACACTCCAAGCAAAACAGAAAACCATAACCTGAGCTGTACAAAAGCAGGAAAACAGAAAAAACAAAACAAAACAAACACCCAAAATACAAAATAGAGAATAATGGGGCAATGTCCCTACTGAACATATAGGGAACTACCTTCTTCCCATCCACGGCTAACAGCCGACAGGTACACCGAGCGCTACTCTCGCGCATACTCCTAGACAAAGCACACAGTCCGTGACGCTCACGGTGAGATGCATTTTCACCTGGATAGTTTCGCTGCCAGAGAAAGTAGTACTAGAGTCACATGTGCGAAATAGGCAAGTACTCACAATGTTCCAGTGGACACAGACAAGGCAAAACGCAGTAAAGAAACAACCCGCTTTGGATCCAAGGATTTAGGGCAGCGAGTCAGCATAAGCCGCTGCCGCCTCCGGTGTGTCAAACCTTTTCTCCGTGCCGTCAATTGTCATCTTCAGCGTAGCTGGATACAAAAGCGCGTAATCCACATTCTTCCTCTTCAGACGATTTTTCACCTCATCAAAGGCCTTACGTTTCCTGATCACCGCTGCTGAGTAATCATTAAAGAAGGAGACTTTAAGCCGGTCCGCGGGCAGATCCGGCTCCGTAGCAAGACGTCGAGCGGCATTCATAACGCGTTGCTTATCGGAGAAGTTGTGAAACTTTATAATGATGGGCCTAGGGCGTTGATTGATACCCGGTCTCGGGGCGAGGGAGCGGTGCGCGCGGTCCAGCTTGATCTTCCCAGTTTTAGTCGTGATCTTGAGATGAACCGGGAGCCATGTCTCAATATAGTTGACTGGGTCTTTTCCCTCGGTGCCTTCAGGTAGACCCACCAAACGAAGGTTACATCTGCGGCTACGACTCTCTAGGTCATCAATATGATCCATCATACCACCGATTTGTTTCTCCAGTTTTGACACCTTAGCCTGCAAAGACTCTGCCGTGTCCTCTACATCCGAAATCCTTCTCTCCACGTCACCAACCCGAACTCCCAGTGCCTGAATCTGAGAAGTTTGTTCATGAATAGCAGCAAGCACTTTGTCAATTTTAGCGTCAATGGCGTTTGTAATATTATCAGTCATCTTGCGCAAAGCTTGGAGTATGTTCGGGTCCGTAATATCGCTCCCGGCGTCCTCAACGTCGGCAGCGGCCTCCATGTTGCTAGCTTCATCGGGCTCCGTAATGTCGCTAGCATGCTTTCCAGCAAGAGTTTTTTTCTTGGCTCTGGTCTTAGACTCCGGCATTTTCGAAAAATAATTGTCTAAGCTCATTATAGAGCTACTTCTACTATCGTATGTAAAGTTTCACCAGGTGAACAAGTAATTTAAACGGATATTTTAATATATATCACCGGAGCTCAACGGAACACGGTGCTCACGCTACGACGCCATCTTGCCCCCCCGAGAAATAAGAGTTAAAAAGACACATTTAGAAGCAGTGGCAGGTTAGTGATTGCATCTCCAGGTCTTTCAAAAGAGACTCAAAATGATCCAAAGGGACAAGATTTTGTAGTTTTAAGGTCCTCTGTAAATCGTTCCAGTGTAGGAGCACGATACTGAAAATTTATTCACTATTTGAGCAGTTTAGAGCCAAAAATTTAGCTGACACATGCATGTCTTTGGATGGTTGAAGGAAGGGACTTAGAGAGATCATGGGGATCGAACCCACAACCACCCCCGGGCTTCTAAATGCAGGTATCTAACTGATTAATCAAATGGATGATATCATGAAAAAGAGAAGCAGGGAACACTGAGGTCATAGTGTGATGGTGGTCAGTAAGGTTAAAGTCTGAACCCCTGAAAGTCTAAACCCAGAGTGGAGTTAGAAGCTTAGGATACAGGAGAGGTAACTGGTCAGGGATGGACTAAGATTAGCTGGTTGGAGGTTAAATTTCATGCCTAGGAGAAGGTCAAAACAAGAGATGCTACATACAAGTCAAGAAAGCAGGAAATGTTCATGGGCAGAACATTAGAACGGAGAAGAAAGGGGATGTCAGTGATCGTGAACGTTTTGTGGTGTGGTTGTTGGTGTCAGATGGGCTGGTCTAAGTCATAAAATGTTCATCCAATTTAAAGATCGTTTTCTTACACAACCGTTTCTAGGGATTTCCACTGAGTGACAGTTCTGTGGAGAAAATGCCCGAGGTCCGAGGTGAATGGCCAGACTAGTTACAGATGATAGAAAGACAACAGGAAGTCAAAATAACCTCTTGTTAAAAGGAATCTATGCATTTTACCTTAATGAAACAGCTTCAGAGTCAGTGTGATGAATAAAGAAATTATTGCAGGGTGAATAAAAACGTCTCCATGCACCTCCTCCTGGTGGATCTTGGCAGAAAAAAAAAGTCTTGTAGGACTGGAACCTGGTGTTCCTGAAGTTTCGGGTTTTACTTTACACAGAGCTGTAGCCACTGAGCCCCTTTTGTTGTCCTTGTGAAATGGCTGCTTGTGTTTAATTATGTCGCATTTCTCCCTCTGAAGAATCAACTTCTCGATGTGTGATGATTATATTACTGCTCTTTATTTTGAAAGTGTAGCAGAAGTTTATTTTGACACTTTGTTTCCTGTGTTTCTCGGCTGTAGCTCTGCAGGTCGCCGTGGAGCCGCTCGAGAAATAGAACTCCAGCTTATCTTTAGCAGAGCGGTGCGGTGCGCGCTTCATCAGTCTGCTTAAAAAGAAAGCAGTGCATACGTCCCTGCTGCTGCTGCTTTTGGTGTAAATTGGGGGTCAGATGTTGGCCACAACAGAGCGGCCAAAAGGCAGAGGAAACATCTGTACAGATACGAGGAGGAGAAAACCAGAGTCAAGCCGAGCGGGGGTCACACGGAGTTCGGCTGGAGTTTTTATGATGGAAAAACTAAGAATAAACAAGCAACGTTGCATGGCTCCACTTTAAAACCAAGTTCTGTGGAAGACCCTCTGTGGACACAACCCTGAAGCAGAGGCTTCAGCAGCACAAAAACCACACCAGGGGCCATTCCTCAATACTATACTATACTTTTAAGAAGTTTTTTTTGAGTCTGTTCATTCTCCTCTGACCTCTGGCATCAACAAGGCTTTTTTCCCCATACAGCGACCACTCACTGGATATTTTCTCTTATAGGTACAACTCTCAGAGCAGTCACTTAAATCCCCGTATTTATTATCTCCATTTTGATGCTCAGTTTAATCTTCAGCAGGTGTTTTATGTCTAATGCCTGGTTTACACGGCAAGATCTTAAAATTGTTGATTTGAAGATTTACAAAACCTGAGAAACCCCACACATGGCGATAAAAAATCAAAGCTAGCCACACGGCAAAGACAACACACCACACACCAACAGATTTCACTCACAAATATTCCCAGGTCAGAAGGGAAATCTCCCAAAACCTCGAGATTAAATGTGACTTTGGCGTACACAAACATGGCGGACGACGAAGAAGCAATTGCTATAGTTTGTGGACTATTTCTAACAGAGAAAAAATAATACAATAAGAAAAGGCATTGGTTAAAGAAGTGGAGACAGCGCGAACATGGGCCATGACAGCTGTTTGGATTTCGGATTCCATGCTTCCGTCACCTCGCTTTCTGATTGGAGCGGTCCCGACGTCCTTCCGAGCAGACCAGAGTACCGTATTTTCCAAGAACAGACATTTCATGTTGAAAGGCAAGTTATAGTAATAATAGAATAGAGAACAACAGCTGAATAGGTGTGTGGTTTGCTAACGTAACACATTGATGGTTATTCAGCTACATGAAGCATAAACAACGAACTGAATAGGTGTCTCGTATGTTAACGTAATATATTAACAGTTATTCACATAACTATAGCATAAAGAACATAATATAACAAGTTCACCAAACTCACCATCTCACTCCTAATCACTAAATCCTTTAAATTCTTCATCCTCGATGTCGCTTCTGAACAACTCCGCCAACTCGCAACGCATCCAATTCAAAATCCTCCTCATCACATTCAAAGCCCTCCATAACCTGGCCCCCTCCTACCTCTCTGACCTGCTCCACCGCCACGCCCCGTCCCGCTCCCTCCGATCCTCTGCTGCCAACCTTCTTTCCCTCCCCTGCAGGACCAAGCTCCGAACCTGGGGTGACAGAGCCTTCTCCGTCGCTGCCCCCACCCTCTGGAATTGACTCCCACAACCCATCCATGACTGCACTGACCTTCAAAAACCTTCTCAAGACCCACCTTTTCAGAACTGCTTTTAAAGTTTAATATGTGTTTGCTTGTTTTGTTGTTTGTTTCTCTTGTTTTACCCTTGTACAGCGTCTTTGAGTGCTGGTTGGGTGCTGAGATGCTGGTACACAAGCCTAGAGCGCCCTCTAACCAACACCTGAAATATTTTAATATATAAGTCTCACCTGAGTATACATCACACCCCTAACCAGACTATGGAAAAAAGTGCGACTTATAGTCCGGAGAATATGGTACTCTTAACACACCACACACAGCAGGAATATCTGATCAGATTATCTTTAGTGCCTTACGATAATCGGGGCGTATTTAAGATTGTTGGAAGGGGAGAACTGAGTCAAAAATCGGCATAATTATCTTGCCGTGTGAACCGGGCATAACCAGACTCACTTGCTGCCATGGTATTTGTTGATTAGATATATGCCTTACACCAGGAGTAGCTATTAAAGTGTCCGGTGAGTTTGATTTGACATTGGATAATTAATTCCACCTTAGCTGTTACCGGAGCCCCTGTACATTATGCATAAGGCTGATTTGCATGTGTATCCTTTACCCTTTGGCCCATTCATTACTCTGCGTGTGTCTCAGAAGGAGCGCCCCACTCGTGTTTCCTTCAGTTAATTGCTTTGAAAAACCAGTCGATCACGTATTCGCAGAGCTGTAGCCAGGGGCCAGGTGTACAGTAAAGGGCAGGGTTTCTTTCACCGTTCATTCAGAAACAGCAGAGCAAGCGAGAAAGCTTTTAAACCCATCCAATGCTTTTAAAGACTCACTACTTTGTCCAAAAATATCAGGTCTTAAATTACGGTACACTGGGGCTGTGTCAAAATAAGCTGCAGTTCGCTGTGTCAAAGCTTTCTTCAGGATAGATTTGTAAAACAAGTTGTTCTGAAGGTTCTCATTGGTCCAGGTCGTGGTATTAAAGCAGCAGAGTGAAAAATCTTATTATATGAAAAACGTTTTCAATGATTTGATCTCACTTCAGGCAAAATTATATTCAATTTTGAGGTTTTGGTGCAGTTTTCTCCCTTAACAAGAGGCTTTAAAAATGAAAGAAATGCCAGAATATAATGCATTTAGTCACTTGTGTCCCTAAAATTCTAGTAAAAAGATGAAATTCAAAGGTTGTTTTCTCAAAATTACTCTCTGAGTCAGAAATCTCCACTTCAAGAGCATTAACATTTTTTAACAATATTCTGAAGGGTTTTACTGAAGGATTTGTTGATATGTAATTTGAAGCCTGATTTATTGGGATGAAAATGAAAAGGCGAATCTAAAAATTTTGTCAGTATTTTCTAATTTACTGAAAGACAAACTCAGATCTCCATAATCCCCTAAAAGCCTTTTTCTGGAACATGTCGACAAAATGAATCAAGAATTCTGAGCCTGGATCTGTTTAATAGTCAGATTTTGATTTTAAAAACATGCCAATTTGCTAATTTTTACACATTTAAAGCCTAATTTTCATATGACAAAAAAATGTAATGACTCTAAACTTCCCTCTATTTATGTCAATGATCTACAGGAACTGATGTTAGTATAAAAACATCCCTAACTAACCTGTAATATCACATGAGGACCGTAAATCAGGTCTCAAGGAGTCACAAGAAAGTGTACTCCTTGTGCCAGCCCCAAGCTTGGATAAATATAAAAAAAACCTATACGCCAAAAGAATATGCAGTAAAAAATAAAACTGAAAGTATAGAAGATGATAGAAAGGCCTTGACTTTGTGAGGACAGTAATAATGAGGTGAAGAATCTGTTAAAGCGTCCTGGGTCATAACATAGCATCTAAATCAGGAGACGTTACTCATTAATCTTAAGGAGCTTGGTATGGTTTGGGCCCCTACCATCGTATTTAGCAGCAATGGTACGTCCCAAAGTTAACGTAAAAGCCAGTATATATGGTGTAGGCCAACATAATGACTTGGACTGAAATGATACTGACTCTATTTATTTGCAAGTAGAGTAAAACTTTTTAAACCACCTCAGAAAAAGAAGCTTTCAGAGTCCCATCTTCATAAATGAGGACAAAACAAGAACTGAACCAAGGCTAAACCAGGGCTAAACTTTGCCGCAAACGAAGCACCGGTCTATTCTTCAAATTTAAGAGCAGAGCAGGACTAAAACGGGAAAATAACTGGGTTTAAATGAAACTACGTCAAGGCTTGAACTGACAAAACTCAGCGTACCATCAGCCGTACCTGTGCCACAGTTTGAGAACCACAGTATACGTGCTTCAGATGTTCAAGTGGATGAACTTATTGGACGCTTCAATTGAAAAATGCCCTTCAGATACAGTATTATCTAAAATCTCGGGCTCTCGCATACCCTGCATGAGTTTGTGTGTTCATCTTTTCAGTGCAGTTCCTTTTGTAGCTCAACCTTTTTTTCCTTCAGGATTTTGCTTCAGAGAAAATGAAACATACAAAGCACCTGACGATATAAGTGGATTATTTGAGCTGCAAAATGTTCAAATATAAAGAAGCTTGGAAAAAAAAGAGAGTTTTAGTCAAAGTTTTTGCAGGATTAAAACGAATCAACAGATTACAGATGACTTCTCTTAGCCTTGGGTTGATTGTAAAAACATGGATGACTGAGAATCTTATTTAATATTTGTGCTGGAGCTGAACCCATGGTGTAAGCAGCCTGTAAATCCCTGAGCGCTCGTATATCATCTCTGCTACCACTCAGTGTTAATTTTGTTTGTTTAGTGTTCATCAACAACATATTTCTGCAGACAAAAATGAAACAAAAACTACATAAAAAGTAATCAATGAGGATGAAAACTACGACTAAATGCATGAAATAAAATGAAATAAATGCACGAATAAAAATGAAACAAAAATGAGCAGATGAGACGATAAATAAAAAAACTGATACGTCATCTCCCGGTTCAATTTTGCTTCGGATAAATGCGTTGTTTTGTTTGTTTCGTGACCCCGCTCCTCTCCTTGCATCCCTCCCTCTCTCGATGCTCTGCGCGTCTTTCCTCCTCTTCGTTATGCACGGGTTACAAAATCAAACTCTGAGCTAAACAGAATCAGATTTAAGTCCACACTGTGTCCAACAAAGACAGAAAGATACGGACATCAGTTATTTTAATAAAGTAGCAAAGTTGCAAAGTATTTGTCCCGAGAAGCTGCCGATGCCTGAAGAGGCTGCGTAAAGTGACTGGGTCTGTGCACTGGAGTAATTATACTGCACCTGAATGTTTACTTGCTGTTTCCTGCTAACCATCATAAAACAATCTGTTCAGTTTTATGCCGAAGCAATGACCATATAACTGCAAACTGTGCTATGGCCATTGACACAGACCACTACCATAATAAAACATTGATAGAACATATACAGTATATATACAAAAACAGATAAAACTAAAAAGAATTACATGACTAAATCTTGACTAAAACTACCATATTTTCTGGACTATAAGCCGCTACTTTTTTCCCATACTTTGAACCATGCGGCTTATACAGAGAAGCTTTTCTATGGATTTTTCTTCAGCCACCAGGGGGCGCTCTAGCAGGAAGTGCAAAAGCGACACTGAAGAAGACGACTTATGTGGTTTCAATGCGTAGGAGGAAAATGATTAAAGCCATTAATTACTTCAGCACTTTTACTGCCGTGTTACAGGCACTGTTCGGAAACAATCAGTTCAGGTTTATAAATATACATTTACGGTACAAAATCTTTCTGTGTGTCCGGTAAATATCTCATTTCTCAACCTGGATATGCTTATAGTCCGGTGTGGCTTATATATGTAATTTTTAGTTTTTTTATTTAAACTTAGTGGGTGTGGCTTATATTCAGGTGCGCTCTATAGTCCGGAAAATACGGTAAATAACATTTTAGTCAAAGGACTAAAACTAAAACTAAATTAAAATTTGCTGTCAAAATCAACACTGCTACCACTTCAATTCAAATATACAAATTCCACTGTGCGCTTTTTAAAACAGACGTACAGTATTTATTTCTGTTTTTTCCTGTTGTTAGTGGCCATTTGCATTTTCCTTCTAAGGTTTCTTCTGTACTATTCTTATTCTATTGTTGCTCACACGGCTCACGCGTCTGGGATCTTGCTAGAAAGTGACACGTCGGGCCATAACAACAACAACAAGCCAGCAGGAGGAAGAGAAAACAAGAATCTGGAGATGTGAGCGAGAAAGTGGTTCAGCAACGGGACAGTTTTTACCCAAAAGGCTCGTTTATAGTCTACGTTTAAATATGCATTTGGATATGGACGCACTCTGTCGGTCTTCTGCATTCATTCTGTTGACTTGAGCTTGGGGAAACAGACAAACAAAGCGGTACATGTGTTGACTGTTGGGGGGCGCTAGTGAGCACAGTTCAACAGTCACAGCAGAAGAAATGGCTGAACTTTTTAAGGAGTGGCTAGAGAAAGTTAGTAATTCAAAGACTGAACAGATCATTGTTGTTTTCACCTCATTTTCTTGGCTCTTTTTCATTAAATGTGGTGTAAAAATCTCAGTTGTTTGTTGTTGCTGTTACTCTTTTTCTAAAATCTTTGACTGTCGCCGAACTCCCCAAGCTGAATGATTTAACATAACACACATGCTGACAGAGAAAACAGTTGGCAAGATAAATGCTGTCACAGTAACAACGCATGGAACGGACAGATCTATTCACGTACAAAATTTGAGAACAAATGAGCCTTAATAGTTCCTAGCTCATAGTTCCAGGAATTAAATTGCCGAGGCTAGCAGCGCTATACCACTGTACAAGAAGACACTGTCTGTGACGCATTTTTGAAGAGTTAAGATGTTTATAGACACTCATTTTGTGAATGATTCGGACACTCGCAAACTGGTGATCATGTGACTCTGGCATCTGTGTAAAAAAAGTTTGGCGAAACTCCGCTGATAATGTTTTTCTGTGATAAAGCCCGACCACACTCAGTTGATGTTTTAGTATTTATAGATAAATAATAGTCATACGTGTGATATTTAACATGAATTATGGCTGTAATGAAGAAAACAGAGTGGATTATTGCAGCTCTGTGCCTTACGTGGGGAGGCTGAATGCTGGCTAAGCTAACGTTAGCAATTTACACTGCAACGGTTTATTTAAGAGCTTTTTATTTCTGATTATGACGTGACAGAAGTAAAAAACTGTGTTTCTAACTGGTTTCATTCAGTGTACAGTCGTGGTCCCGCTGTTCTCCTTTGAAATTCGCAAAGCATTCTGCTCTATACTGACCTCTAGTGACCATCGCTGTCCACTACTTTTCAAAATGCACTGTGGGAAATTTTTAGTGCACTATTTTTTATCCATTAGACATTCCGCTACAAAATGGCGTGACCACTACAGAGCACTACAGAGGGATCAGGGAGGACGATCAAACACAGTGGAAGTCTATATTATCTACTGATTTTAATCCAAGTTATATTCCCAAAACTGACCACTAGAGGCTTCATGAGTCATCTGTATTCTGGATGTCCATTGGCAGAACTCTCTCTCAACGGGAAGAGTTGAGTCGAGTTGAGTTTTTTAGTCTGAAATGAGAAAAAAAAAGCGACCCAAACAGCGAAGAAACAGGTGCTGCTTTAAATTGCCAAATTGGAAATAGCTTTAAAAGGATGTTTTACAGTTCTAGCTCTAGTTTTTTTAGGATCATCTCATACAGCACTGTGTTTATTTTCATCCATTTATCTGCCTCATTAGATCAAGTCTCTTAAAATTACATCAATGTCTGGCCTGAAGGGCTCTGGACTTCACATTTAATCCAAGCTTCACAGAAGAGAGTTTTGAAATATCATTGAAAAATTTAGTCCAACTTTCTCTACCATTCAGCAAACAATAATTTAAATCTAATTCAGCAAATGTTTTCCTGCTTGGTGCAATCACGGGTGAAACTTTTGGCTGTATGTGTGTCACTCGAGGACACTGCTAATGCTCCAGCCTCATTAGTGAGTCCACTCCATCAGACATGCTCCACTCCTGAATTCATTACACCCCAAACTGGTCACAAACGATCCCAGAGGACAGTCCTGCTAAATAATGTGGCACATGGGAGTCTGGAGATGGATGCTGGTGCGGCCCGGTATTAGGGTCACGCCAAGGGAAAAACAAATCTGGTGTTATAAATATGAATAGACGAGGTGGTACAAGCTGGTGTCCAATTTATCTGCTGAAGTTAACAGAGCTGAGGAGTCTGCGTGTCCTCTTCATGTTACACACTGTTCTCTGCAGCTTCTTCCAAACTTCCAATGATACGCATGTGTTACAGCTCCATGTATGAGTCAGGCAATTGATTTTCATTTGAGAAAAAAAAAAAAAAAACCTGCCACAACCTGGAGCTTGGACAGATTTGCTGAAAGTAGCCAAAATTGTTCGAGGTAGGTTTTTACAAATGTACCAAATGTGACATAACTGGTTGGCTCCGTAGGATTACTTTGTAAAGGACTTCCGTTTGAATACAGTGATGGGTCTTTTGCATTGTCATGGCAACATCAAACAAAATAAGGAATGGGTCCTATTGACTTTTATTTTTTGCCAAATGTATCCTATTTCTGAAAAATGAAAATTTCTGAAGTTCCATAGGGGATGCTATTTTTTGCATGTTTCACAGTGTGAATTTTAAAAAACATATGAGTACTTTTTTGGCCAAATGTGACTTTTTGAATTTAGTGTTTATTCAGGGGAATAAATGATCCCCTTTAATTATAGGATTCTATCTGTGTTTTGAGTAGTTCTGAGATATTTAGGTTTAAAGTTTTGACATTAAGCTTTGACATTATAGATAAAACCTTTTATTTACCAAGATAAAAACCCTAAAAATGGATGAAACTGTAAAAAAAGAAAAAAAAAAAAAAAGGAAAAAAAGAAAAAAGATATAGTGTAGATAAGGAGTCCAGGAACAAGAATATTTCTATAACTCAATTCAGTTATATCTGACTCAATGTCAGATAGAACCATATAATTCTAAGGAGACAAAATGTTTACAATTTTAGGGAAATTGGTTACAGTAAGTGTAAGTTATTGCTGTGAACGTGTTTTTTACCCAAAATTTTTTACCTGTTGTTGCCACGGTAACACGGTTAGAGTCAGAACATAGGTCCCACTTGACTTTTTTTTTGTGTGTGTGTTGAAAAAGACATGTTTGCCAAGTTTTGCACATTTATGATGAACAAATTTTTTTCTCCTTCATTAAGGATTTGTAGTTTTTTTCCATTAGAATAAAATTGGGGGTTTTGGTCATCGCCATGGCGAAAGTGGTCATCAGTAGCTCAATGGGCTTCGCCTATTGAGCTACCTTAGCACTGAACAGTTATAAAGATTTTCCTACCACATACCTATATCCATTGAAAGTGCACGATGCTTCATAACGGCCAAGTTGTTTTTGCTTACACTTTTTGTTTTAGTTCTAAAACTGCATTCCGATCGTCCAATCAGAGAAGAGACCATTGTTTTGATCTAGACTGCAGTATTGTTTTTAAACCAGTGCGAGCACAAGCTGCTTATAGTACTTTTAAGAGCAGCTACTCTCAGGATAACATTTGCTGATATTTGCAAAGAGATAATAATTATTTGGGCCAAGCTGGTTCAGTTTGCTCAGAGCACAGTCTTTCTGCGAGTGCCACAGAGCTTTCACTAAATTGGGTTTACGTAACCTCTCAGTGAAAGCCTAATGCTCTTCTGACTTGTGGCCTAGGTCACGTCCATGAGTCTGAGCCTGAGAGGAGCCCTGCAGACAGAGCAGGTCCTGGATCCAACTCATTACTCCATCTCTGATACCAGTATCTGAACGGTGCAGCCCTAATGTACCCCAGGTCCCAAGCCCAGATAATTGGAAGGGGTTCCCAGGAAGGGCACCTGGTGTAAAATCAATATGTGAACCTCTGCACACTAGGAAGCAGATGATTAGTCATAGGAAATGAAAAAGATATTAGTGTGTTTGATATTTAATGAGGAAATGCTCTGCTGAACTGATAAGAAAAAAGTCCTGGAAATGTCCCGGAATAAAAGGGCGTCCTGATTACTCCTCCCCTCTGCGGCGGTCTCATGCACAAGGTCACATCTCCAGCTCCTTTCAGAGCTCGTCCCATTGACAGTTCTCCACATCACTCAGAGATGACAATCTAATGAACGATCCTTGTCCCGAGCTCGCGCCGTCTTCAAGTGCATCCCGCCAAAGAGCTATTAAAACCCCTCCACCGCCTGTGATTGCCTTTCAGACGCAGGAAATTGAAGGAGGCGATAGATCGGGTGCCGGGATTAAAACGGCAGAGGTCTTGATTAGATAGCAGCAGCCTGTCGGGATCCCATTGACCAGGGCGCGCTTTTTCAGTGACAGGACACAGACCAGGCCACCGACCAGGCCACCGCACAAACATTAGCATCTGTCAAGGGCTGTCTCTGTAAAATGCTGTTGATTTTGTGCAGGAAAAAGTCATGCAAAGTGACAAGACTGATGACAGAGATACAAGAAAAGATTATCATGCAACCCAGACAAACTCAATACTGACAAGCTATAAAGGTCTTGTCTCTGGTGAGGAACAGTGGTTTTACAGCTCAAAATACATACATACATACATACATACATACATACATACATACATACATGCATGTATACATACATACTACATACATACATGCATACATACTACATACATACATACATGCATACATACTACATACATACATACATACATACATACATGCATACATACATGCATACATACATACTACATACATACATGTATACATACATACTACATACATACATACATGCATACATACATACATACATACTACATACATACATACATGTATACATACTACATACATACATACATGTATACATACTACATACATACATACATGTATACATACTACATACATACATACATGTATACATACTACATACATACATACATACATACTACATACATACATACTACATACATACATACATGCATACATACTACATACATACATACATACATGCATACATACTACATACATACATACATACATGCATACATACTACATACATACATACATACTACATACATACATACACACATACATACTACATACATACATACATGTATACATACTACATACATACATACATGTATACATACATACATACATGCATACATACATACACACATACATACTACATACATACATACATGCATACATACTACATACATACATGCATACAACATACATACATACATGCATACATACTACATACATACATGCATACAACATACATACATACATGCATACAACATACATACATACATGCATACATACATACATACATACATACATACATACATACATACATACATACATACATACATACATACATACATACATACATACATACATACATACATACTACATACATACATACTCAACATCCTCAACGGACACCAGTGTCTGCAGATCTTCCATTAACATTCATGAAGAAAAAGTGAGCTATGGTCTCATGGTACAGTCAGATACTTATATATACGTATATATATATATATATATATATATATATATATATATATATATATATATATATATATATATATATACGTATATATATATATATATATATATATGTATATATATATATATATATATATATATATATATATATACATATACGTATATGTATATATATATATATATATATATATATATATATATATATATATATATATATATAAAGTATACAGTTGAACATAAAGAAACACATTGGTTTTGTACAGTATCAAAATCACATCAAAAAACTTTGCATTTGTGTTTTGTGGACAAAATGCATTTTAGGGCTATTTTACTATGATTACTTAATCCACAAATGCCAAGAAAAGACGGCACGGTGGCAAAGTGGTCAGCATTGACCTCACCGCAGAAGGTCAGGGGTTTGATTCCCGGACTGTGTGGGGCCTTTCTGTGTGGAGTTTGCATGTTCTCCCTGTGTCCAGTTTCCCACATCAACCTAAAACATGCACAGCAGGCTAATCCTCCAGCCAGATTCTCCTGACCAGGATCATGGCTCAGATTCAGAGAAGGGTTCTCGGGGGCTGCACTGTGGTTGCCCATGACAGGTTGCCCCAGCAACGTTAAAGGATGGGTCAAATGCAAAGAAAAAATGTCTCTATGGGGACAAAAACATACACCCACTGACAAAAGAACACAGACTTTTGTATGGACATTTATGCAATTAACTAATTTTTCTTTTCAAAATTTTAAAGGAAAATCATAATTGACCCACTTTCACAAACTTGTTTGACAGCATGTCCCTGCAAGGCTACCATACCTGTTCATGTTGTGCATTCAAAGGAAATGTGACGATGTTGTGGTAACTCTTAAGGCCTCGATACAGCAACAAGGAAAATCTACCACAGTTCCAGTAACAGAGCATACGAGCTTATAACAAGTTAAAATAATGTTGGTACTCCACACTCTCAACAAAGTCACTATTTCAAAAAGCAGAATATGAGACCTTTACCTAAACTTTACCACTGAATTTACCAAAATGCCAACAATTTAAAAGAGTATTGTCCCGTAAGCAGATGCATTAAGGTAATGGGACCGAGGAGCGACACTGCCCCCCCTCTGCTCGTCAGTTTCGCCCATCCTTCTCAGAAACTCAGCATCGACAGCACTTCCTCATCGATCTGCGCCATCAAAGCGAACTGGGACCAAAACCCAGGTCCGAGTCTGCTGTATCGAGCTGAAGTCTGGCTCAGCTAAAGCAGTTCAAACCATCGATCCACCGCTCAATACACCACACACTGTCCACGCCGAAACCTCTGCTGAGCCAGAGTGTATCCGTCTTCAGGGACGCAGGCCTGCTCCTCTCTCATCTCTTTACCGTCTGAGAGTTACAGAGCATAAATACAGCAGGAAGGCTCTCATTAAACCAGAACACTGTCAAAGTAATCACCGACGTCCACACACTGTCACCGAGCGCAGTCAATACTCCAATTTGCTAATAGGGCGCCGTTAGAAACACACACACAAACAGAGCACTGACTGGGTAATGAATGAATGGGGAAGAGCTGCACCTGATGCTCAATATATGGATACAGACTTTTACAACATGCTCTGGGAATTTAGGATGTGGAAAGTTCAAGAAAGCAGACGTACTATCCCTCTGCACACAGTCTGGAGCGAGTTCTCTCATTCTGTTGGACAATAACCAAAAACACACCCGATTAAAACCCAGTGTTAAAGCTTTAAAATGCCAGGACACGCTGTGCTTTGAGAGAGGCATCGCTGTGGTGATGGGGCTTTAACAGTTTCATGTCCATGGTGCGTACATGAGTTTGGGTCTGGATGGGGCGGAGTCTAGGTCCAGATTTGAACCTAATAGTGACCCCTGCTCTAGTAGCGTTCTGAGGCCTCAAAACGCTTGGTTTCACAAACCTCCGCCTCTTCCACGAACCCCCGCCCACTCCAGGAAGCACTGACCAATCAGCAAGCCTTCTATATCCAATCTGCTCGCATTCATTTATCCAAAAAAAACATATACAGCTCTGTTTCCACTGATTCCTCACAGACATTTTACATTTTGTAGTAAAATGGCATCATACAAAAAGTTTTAAGGAAGTGACGTTCCTTATTCTTTAAATTATATTCAAAAGACCACAACACTTTGCACTCTGCTGCCCTCTGCTGTCCTCTTTATCTGTTTTGACAGTGTGCAGTGCAGGCAGCAGGGATCGAACCGCCAACCTTTAGGTTAGTGGACAAACGTCTCCACCGACTGAACTACTGTTGAAACAACTATGTAACAATTAATAAATGTATGTTGCATATGTTTTGAAGCTAATTTAAATATGAACTAAAAACAAAAATCATTCAAAAAAGAGAACATTTTGGGCCAGATTTATCAAAGGTTTGCGTGCACGCTAACTGAATAAGATGCGCTAAAATTGGAGCAAACCCAGACGCAGTTGAGATTTGCGTGTCTTACAGGAGCAGAGCGAACGCAATGCAGATTTTGCTCCTATGACCTAATGAATCTGTAAACTGAGGCGTTCTTCCCAGAGTGCGCAAAATGGAAGGCGGAGAAAATGCAAATTCATTTATTTACCGCCCGCAATATTATTTATCAAGGCTCACCATGAGTTTGCGTGCAAAAATAGCGTATAAATTTAGCACGTTGGAGAAGGACGTGCTAATCTTTTGCACAGATGGCTGCTGTGATTCGTGTGAGACGAAGGAGAAGAAATGAACAAATTCGTAGGGTTAGAGTGTTTGCCACGCATGCAGATCTATTTGCCATGACGGATGAAAAAATTATTCACCAGCACTTTCAGCTCTTCTTGGTAAAATTTTTGCTTCCGTTTGTGTTCCACTTCCGCACCTTCCATGACGCAAAACAATACACGCAATGATGCCTTTTAAATAGTTCTGCCCCATCTGTTTGCACTGTCACCGGCCACGCAGTTTGTCTTAGTAGTTCACGCGCAACACGAACATTAATAGCGGCCGCATATTTTCTCACTGCACTCGCAGTTTAGCACCCGTCTTAGTAAATATGGCCCTTTGTGTCCATTTCTTTTTCTTGCGTCTAGAAAGTCTTAAAATGTCTCTCTCCTGTCTCAGATGTATTGCCATGAGCTCTCATTAAGTTCCTGTTGGAGGAGTGTGACCCCAGAGTGGCTCCACGTTCAGGAGGTGAGGCAGCGGAGATTGGCCCAGCCTCACCCCAGGGCCCGTCTCTCTCTGTCTCTCTCTGTCTCTCTCTGTCTCTCTGTCTGTCTCTCTCTCTCTGAGCCGATCAACTGTCTGCTCCCCTCTCTCGCCCAGAGCACTTTTCACATATTCCACCTCAACCCACCCTCTGCAGCCCCGCACAGCCCCAGGACCCTCAGACTCACCAAAGCCTGCTGAAATAGAGTTGGCTGGAATAAGGAATTACCTTCGACTGATAACGGCAGAGAGAGAGAGACGGAGATGTCAGGGTGAGGCTGAATGACTGAATGCCATTGGACAGAGGCTGATGCAGGGACAAAAGAGGAGATGATTGGAAAAAAAGTCGGCGTTTGCCAAAGTCAGGAACAATGCGTCGTTATGGCGGCTCTGAAAACTATTGTAAGACACCGGTGTGAGGCTTTTGTAACTTTAAAACTAGCTCCATAATAAGAAAAGGTGGAGATTTTTATATTGTTTTCTTAAGAGCATATTTATCTTGAATGTATTAAAACATAATTAAGCTTGGGCATTGCAGAAATATTCATTAATAATATGATAAGGCCAGGTTAAGGTTTAGGTAAGGTTATTGTCTTTGTAGGGAGATTTTGTTCTCTGCATTTGACCCATTCTTCAATGCCACTGGGGTTAAACAGTGGGCGACCACAGTCCAGCACCCAGGGTCTTGGGTCAGGAGTACCTAGCTGGACCGGAGCACCCAGAAAACCCACCCAGATACATGGAGAATGGAACGGAAAAAAGCAGCGTAAAACGAAATATAGTGCTGGTGGAAAAGGGCCTTAAGGTAACGCCCACCCATCCTGCAGAGGAAACCCATTTTTTGGCTGCTTGTATTCGGGATCTTGTACTTTTGACCCAAAGCTCATGACCACAGGTGAGAGTAGGAACATAGATTGACCAGAAAATCATAAGCTTTGACTTTTGGCTCAGCTCTTTCTTTACCAAAACATCGACCGCTTTACTGCAGACGCTATAATCTAGATAGGAAGCATATTTACTGTTCAGTGCCCAGTCAGTTTCAATGACCTGTATAGCATTTTAAGCAGCTAAGTAATGTTTATAACAAGATTTAGTATTTTGTAGCTTGTTTGTGAGCGCTTGACAAATACCTAGATGCTATTAGCGCTAGCCTTCAAGCAATCAATCGTAATACATTTTAGTTTGAACAGAGGGTAAGCCATCTAGCTCCACTGGTCATGTTTTTCCTGAATAAAAAGCTAAGGCAGAAAAGCTAAATTCCGCACTGCAGGCCATGTTTCTTTCAATCCTCAAATCAAAGCCGGACCTTAATGAAAAGACACTCCAATCCCTCCAGTCTGAACCATAAAACACAGATAAAAAGATAAATATAAGGTAGTGCTGCAGCTCCGCTTTGAAGTCTGAAGGGTCAGGCTTCGTACAAAGAGCTTCGTGGCCAATAATCTCTCCCACATCGGGCTAAAATCGGTCTTATCTTGTAGAAAAGGCAATCAAATTAGTGTCTGTGAATGTCCGACAGTGCACAAAGAGCTCCCAGCCAGATTAATGAGCGCGATTTCTCGATAAGACAAATTAGAGGGAATAAAACACACTGACTTAGGTATAGTGGTGTTTGTGAAGGGTGTCCAGCAGCCTACGTTTCAGCGTCAGTGGCTTTTCTGCATTCAATTTAGTTTGGAGGAGCTGATAAGACGTTTTGGGTCCGTTTTAAAGAGGTCCGTAAACAAACAAAAGGAAGGAGAGGACAGATAATCCATGGGTAATTAATTAAAGTCCGCACCGTCGGACACAGAGAGAGTCACTTTAATAATGAGAATAAACACGAGGAGAGCAGCTGCAGTAATTTAATCTGAACACTTCCTTTGTGGACAAATCCTTTCTACGCTGTTGTGGCTTTTTGCACTGTTCATTTAACTTAGTTTATTAGATTTTTTACTCCATTTATTAACATAGACACTTGCTGGTTGGAAAAAGCCTGTATTTTGAACTGAAAATGAACAAAAATGTAGCTCTAGTTTGGCTTTATTTCTGCTAGTGTTAAGAGAAAGAGGAGGAGGAGGTTGCGAGATCGATCCTCAGGCCAGCCGTCATGCAGTCTCTCTGGGTGGAGACTTCATGTCCTCCCTGTGTTACTGTGGGTGAATGAATGTGAGAGTGAATGGCTGTCTGTCTGTGTTTGTCTCTCTAGCCCTTTACAAACTGCGCCTCCGGACAATCTGTGGGGGGGCGTGCCTCCTGATCTTCTCCTGACCTGTGTGGACATACATCAGGATGAAGTCAATAAGATGTTGGGAGGACTTGAGTTCACACAAGAGAGGAGCGTGTCTGTGTGCCGCTTAAGTAGCTCGGCGGCTAGCAACAAAGAGCTAACAGAAAATAATAATAAATTAGTCTTAAGCCCTATTCGTATGAGATTAGTATTACCTAGGGACTTCCAGTAATTTGTAATAATTGCTGATGTCGTCTGTGATTTTTATCCCATGCGAATCAGCCATGTCTGTAAAAATGTCTGTAAAAATTCCCCAAAAAATTACCTCCTATATTTTGGCCAACACAGATGATAATACTAGTCCCGTGCGAATCCCCATGTCTGTGATTCAGACTGATTTCAATGGCAGATTTTTTCCTAACAGCGATCCAAAATGTCTTTTAACGCTCCTTTTTATGTTTGTATTTAAACTGTCTCAATAATAAGATGTCTCTTTTTGTCTTACTCCGAAACAATTAACATAGAGACATAAAAAAAAAAATAAAAAAAAAAAAACTATGGTGAACACGTGACCCGAAAGCACACCCCTCGTCAGAATGTTAGACTAAGTTTTTGGAGCAACATGGAGTTTAACTGCTGTAAATCTGATTTATATAAGTTTGATTGGGTTTTCTGGTGTATTGTGTTGAACTGGTGCATTTATTTTGAAAATCCTCAGGTAGGAACCTTTGTTAGATAGTTTGGTTCCGCCCATGCACGTAATCCAGACACACGCTAAGTGAGATTGGTTAAGCATGGCAAGCGAAGAAAACAATACAAGTTGCAGTAATGATTCATTACATATAAAGTCCTCATTTCCCTCTTAAGCATCGGTCAGCCAGCAAGGCATGTTTATACTGCCTTTATGTCGCATTTATTTTATGCCTTTAATCGTCTGGTTGTAATTTGTGTTATATTTGTACCTTTTAGTTCGACGGTGGTTTTAAGGTGGTCTTACTGTGGTTACTGTGAAGGACTAAGCTATGTAAC
This sequence comes from Bostrychus sinensis, assembly GCA_020698575.1. Classification (NCBI taxonomy): domain Eukaryota; kingdom Metazoa; phylum Chordata; class Actinopteri; order Gobiiformes; family Eleotridae; genus Bostrychus; species Bostrychus sinensis. The sequence goes on along the minus strand of CM036245.1, from coordinate 8,070,164 downwards.
AATGAAAAGCTCAATAAAGTTCATTGGAGCCATCAGAAAAAAGAACTCTTTATTGACGACGAAAGAAGGGAAGTGATATGGAGGGTCTTTTGGAAAGTTAGGACGCTTTCAGTGCTAAAGTTAGACCCAGAGAAACGTATCACAGTGAATGGGTTATTAAATAGAGAAATCTCGACAGATAATAGATGACATGCGTCGTAGCGTGAGGTAAAGTTTGTTTTTTGTCAGTACTGTAAATCAACATTTAAGATAGTAGCTTAAGATTAAGTAGAGCTAGAAACATAAACGAAATTGGGGATTTTTATGATAAATCTGTGTGATTTTCAATACCTCATATCTGGAATAAAGTTCATAAAATCGAGTAAATTACAGACATCGTTTATCCCGTGTGAATGCCCAACTAAAAACACTGACGTCACAAATTACAAAGGTCCAGGGATAATGCTTATCCTGTGTGAATAGGGCTTTATGTAACACTTTTGACAGAAGCATGGCTGTCATTTTGCATCCACAGCCTCTCCGGCCACAAACACACAACCAGTCTGACACATTCATACACAGGCAAGGTGGGTGAGGTCTTGCCCAAGGACACCACGACAGTATGCAATGGCTGCAGTGGTGATTGCACCGTCAAGCTTTGGGGTAGTGGGCAAACCTCTCTACCAACTGAGCAACTGCTGCCCCAAGATAAATGAGCCAAAAGTAGAGATTTTCTTTTTAGTTTTCGTACCTTTACAATCCTTCCTCAGAAAAGTCACCTGATGTTACAGTGATGTGTCTTTCAGTGATGCGTCAGGTGACTCTTCTGAAGAATGAAACATGTAAAGGTACAAAAACACAGCACTGGTGGAAGACTAAACGAACCTTTTTGGAATAAACAAGCCAAATCCTTTGCAGTGATGTTGGTTTAAGCGCTGATATTCTCCCTACGTTTACTCGATCTAACAAACACCTTCACTGCTCAGAGAAATCTAAAACATAAACAAGTTGAAAAGAGAAAGTATTTATAATTTAAAAGGAACTGAGGGTTTTAAAACACCCAGATTCAGAACAGTGACAATGGGAAGATGTATTTCAATCAAAGGCGTCCGTTTATGGAACAGTCTTGACAGTGAAATCAAGAAATCTAAATCCATGAATGTATTTAAAAAAAAGATTTGATCAGAAATGTTAAATTGTGAATAGGGGGCAGACATAATAAGTTCATACTTCTTTCTGCTCCTTTTCATTCATAATGTTTAAATTGAATGTAAAACTGTTATAATTGTTTTTAATGAATGAAATAAACAATAAAATGAAATGAAATGAAAAGTTCTGGAGCACTTCGAGAGATACATGGCATACGCCTCAGCAAATGGCCTCTGGATGATCTACTGCTGCATACAAACATCTGATCGCTCTGGGACGTCCAAGGATCATCTCCAGGTGTAGAAAGTGAGGTACAAACAACAAGGCACTCATAAAGATTTCAGGAGAGGGTCTGGGTCACGGTGCAAGTTTGTAAAGGACATCTGTAGCCCCGTTTAAGGCTCATAGTTGCTGGGATAGGCTCCAGTAATGCAAGTCAGTGTTTCCCAATCATGGGTAAAGGGAACCCTAGGGGTACGCGAACACATTGCAGCGGTACGTGGAGTTATTTGATTTTTTAAAATGCACCTAAAGATAGATTAACTCAGGCCTGTACTGAGAGATAAAACAGGGTTTAACAGAAAACTGCAGAACAAAACAGGAACTAAACCTGAACTAAACCAGGACTAAACACAGGTCTAAAACCAGAACTTAACCAGATTTAAAACCAGAGCTAAACTAGGTCTAAACCGGGAATAAACCAGAAATACACCAGGTCAAACCAGGGCTAAACTAATCTAAACCAAAAAAGACACAGGTCTAAAACCAGAAATAAACTAATTCATATAAACTAAGGCTAAACCAGGTCTAACTCAGGACTAAGCCAGGTCCAAACCAGAGGAAGCCAGAGAACTGTACCTGGAGAGAGCCCACAGTCTGGAGACAGCAGCATTAACCACTCTGCCACCGGGCGCCCCAGATTATTCATAATTTAGTAAAAAAGTAAAACCTGGCTGTACCTTTCCATTCCGATTCGGGCCCACGGGCTCTCAACTTTATTTCTGATTCGTCATTACAGCTCGCCTCCATCCCTTCCCTTCGGCCGCCTCTCCTCTCCCTCACACGCCGCGCCCTGTCCCGGCGACAGAAAGCAGCCAGAGCCCATCAGCGGCGGTGATTTACCCTCATTTTTTACCCAGAATCCACCGGGCCCCGCGTCGGGAAGGTCAGCCCTGTAATGGACGCTGTATATTTTATGAGCCGCGGGAAGCAGAGCCACAGGAGTTAATCATGTGATGGAGGGTTTCAGGTGGAGACAAGGGCGAGACTTAAATCATCGCCAAAAGCTGCTCCCAAAAAGGTCAGCGGCTTCAGAGCAGACACAAACACCGGCGCCGGGGTGACTTTGGATTTGAATAGATGCTGCGTGGGCTGCTGTTTTTAAAAAGGGGACTGGACATTTCAATAGGGCCGCATACAATTAGCTGCATTTTGGTTTAATCAGCGATTATTTTAAAAGTATTCAGGGACATGGACTTAGCTTAGATGACCATGCATTTTCTCTCACAAAATACAAAATTAGATGTCTTTATTTTTATTAACAAATGTAAAACTCAACCAACCTGCTGCCTCAAATACAAATATATGACGATTCAGAGTTTATGTTAAATTTCTAAAGGTAAGTTTAGCGTTAACCCGATGCCTCGTTAAACGTCACATCTGGCATCAAGAATTTTTATCTTCATTTTAGTTTGTTTCTCTTCTTTTCCATGTATAATTTTGTTTTTAGCACTGTTTCTCATTGTAACAAGACATAGAGAACTAAAACAGAGACTTTCTCCAACTTCTCCCGGCAGCCATTATTCAACAGCCAATCAGATTATTCCTTATTGGAGAAATCATTAATAATACACTTTTGCTATCACAATATACTGTAATATAATTACACAAGTTTCCTCCAATCCATAGAGAAAAAAATCTGTTAGTTCTCGTTTAACTTATCAACTCAAAAAATAAATTTATGTAAAAATGTATATAATGCAGACTGAGACTGTTGGCTGTGCATTAAAGGAAAACTGGATGGCAGGACACTCCCTTAGAGATTAGGGGAGGAGCTTGGTCTCTAGGGAGGAGCTCGGAGTAGAGCTGCTGCTCCTTCACATAGAGAAGAGCCAGGGCCAGCTGTGTGGGCAAACTAAGCAGCTGCATATGGCTCCACAGACATGCATTTTTGAGAGAGTCTATCTGTCATCAGTCTGTTAAACTTACTGTTTACATGGGACCCCCTTGCAGAGGTTTTGAGTCAAAAATGTCTCAAAGGATTCATACAGTGGCGTAACTTGGTAATGTGGGGCCCCAGTGCAGGATTTCAGAGTGGGCCCTGAAGTTATGGAGCGCATTCAGCACTTCAGGTTCATGCATTAAGGGTTTTTAATTCATAAAATGTTGCTGTTTTACTGGAGTTTGATACAAAAACAGCTGCTTATTCATTCATATTTAGGGGCAATTTGGTGATAGAGTTATGTGCTGCTGCTGTTTATTATGAATATGTTAAACACAGACTTGACCATAGATGAACAAGGGTACACTCTAATGATCCCCTAAACCTCCTGGGCCCCAGTGCAGTTGCACAGGCCGCACTGCGTGGTGTTACGCCCCTGCATTCATCCCTCTAGAAAAATAGTCAGTCAGTGATTTACAGAAATAAAAAGTATATCGTGAAATTGAACTGGTCTAAAAAATAAGAGGCTTGGCCCACTAACCTATCCTGCTTAGGGGCCCCCACATTCATTTAGAACAGCCGGCTGAGGGTTGGGCATCTGTTTCTGAAGCGTCCTGGACACCTTCTGGAGAGGTGTTCCTGGCATGTCCCACTGGGCGGAGACCCCAGGGAAGACCTGGGACACATTGGAGGGACTGTATCTCTTAGCTGGCCTAGGCAAGCCTTGGGATTCTCTGGTAGAGCTGGAGGAAGTGGCTGGGGAGAGGAAGTCTGGGTATCGTTGCTTAGACCGCTGCCTCCACAACCCCGCCCTGGATACCCATTAGAAGACCCATTAGAAGATACATGGATGCCACACATAATAGGAACTACGAAAATGAAAATTAAATTTGGAGCCATGCAAAAGGTTCAACAAGAACTTTGCATAGAAGGTTTTATTTTATACACTATTTTTGCTAAATGACCAGTGACAGCAATAAATTAATCATTATTAGACAATTTCTTCTAATGGAGTTGCAGTCTACCCCAAAAAAAAAAAAAAAAAAAAAAAAAATTGTGTAGGTTTTGCCTTTTTTTTTTGGCACTTATTGTTTTTTCTAGTCATAATAATTAATGAAAATGTACACATCTCCTGAAATACATTTTCTCAGAACTGGTTCATTTCAGCCCATGCTTTATGATCTGTGGAGATATTTTTAAAACCATGAAGTTGATCTGCAGGAGGCTCCCCGCTGCGATGTGAGCTGACCAGCGCTCGGTTTGACTTAAATCCCCAAAGGCCTTAACTTAATAAATGTTCATCTCCGACAGAAGAAAAATGATCTGAGCGAGAGCCTATTACACACACAGACCTGCTAATCCTTAATCCTATATCTGTTATCAGGCTCTGTGTGATGAGAACAGGGCTATCGACAGAGGGTGCATAATATAACATAACTATGTGTTGTATTCATTTTGTCCAGGTGTGAGAGACTCGCTCTGGAGTTGGACCACAAAAGGCTAAAAAAGGACAGTCATTTGGAAAAGTGCAATTCTGCTTTTTTTCTTTTTTCCTGCATAAGGAAAAGTCCGAAAAACAAGGTGCAACTAGATTTTTTAAGGCTATTGTCAGTATTTTCTAATTTACTGAAACACAAAATCAGATCTCCATAATCCTCATGAACATGTCGACAAAATGACAAAAGATTTGTCTGTCTCCAATGCTCAGATTTTGTCTTTGAAATTAGCAAATCTGTGCATTTTTACTCAAAACTTGCAATACATTTTTTTCATTTATGTCAGTGATCGTCAGGAGACTTTTTCTGATATATAGGACTAGTGTTTTTTCGCCTCATGTAAACATTATGAATAATTTACAAAAAAGAAATATTTATTACTAACTGTGCAACAAGCCAAGTCCAAAAGGCATTTAGATTTCAGCACAAAATATAGGCCACAGGACCATTTGGAGTTCAAGAAGCAGAGGTTTGATTAAAAAAAAGTCTGTTTTTATCGGTCATTACGGCATTAAACTCTAACAAACAAGAGCCACACAAGTTCCTAAGAAATTGAAGCTAATTTATTACCCAATATTTCCAAAATCCACAACAAAACCAAAGCCATCATCCATCCAACAGGGTCCAAAGTCCACAGGGTCAGCAGCAAAGGGACGCATCGAGCCACTTTTGACGTATCAGCTTAATCCGGTTCTTACCTGGACCTCGACGCCGTAGCCCATGTAGACGGTGACGATGTAGGAGCAGTCCCGAGTGGAGAGGAAGGAGGAGCTGGACTGAGGAGGGGCCTCGATGAAGCCCTCAGGTCCCGTCAGGTTCAGCTGGCACGGGACTGCAACCACACACACAACACAGTCACTAACAGAATAAAATAAAATTACATACAACCAATTCAAAACCACTTTTAAATCCTCTTTCATGACCTTAATACTTATTACCATTACACCTATTTCCATTGGATTTGCTCAAAGACAAAAGCATGTCCCTCCAGGGCTACCGTAGCTGTTTACACATAGAAAGGCAATATACATTTTGACCATGAGATGCATCAAAAACCCAACATTTACACAGAATGCCTTTCAATCAGTCAAACTTTATTTGTATCGCGCCTTACAACCAAAGTGCTTTCCAAAGTGCAATAATAAAAGGATAAAAACAACTAAAAACATGATAACTATACAGTTTAAAACAAAAGTAAAACATTGTCAAAATAAAATATAGCAATACAAGTGAAACAATGCAGTTAGGTACTAAAAGCAAGTCTAAACAAATACGTTTTAGCTTAGCTTCGAACAAAGGCAGATCTGTAATGGTTCTTTGACTAATGGTTTAAGGAACTTTACAATTATTACAATATAAGATTGGGCATTGTTTTGACAGGACAATATAGGTGGGAGTGGACAAAATGTCCTGAAAAACGTAAAATATCCAGTCCCAGGACATCCCCTCTCATTTTCAGAAAGGAAAAACTCAAAAAAAACTCAAAAAAAAGAAAGAAACTTCAGGGAGAACCACATGAAGGAGAGACAGACTATAAATGTGTCTAGGACTGTTACATAAAGTCCATTAGCTCATCTATAGTTCAGGTGTGTAAGGATGCAGCAGGCGGGATTCATCCAGACAGGGGAATGAGGGTGAGGTAGGAGTCCTGGAAGTCTATAGGAGGTGAGGCTGAGGGCCCCCAGGTTGGGACAGGAGCACAGAGGGGGTCAGCTAAGGTCCAGGCAGTGACTACATTAAGCTGGTCGATTCTATATTTTAGACAGTAAACCAGTTTATTCCATTCTGCTCAGTAGTCATTTCACATTTTATTGAAGTGACGCTTGTTCATTCATTCATTCATTCATCTTCTTCAGCTTAGTCCCATCATCATCATCCCAGCAACTATGGGCTTTAGGCAGGTTACACATTGGGCAATTGCCAGCTATAGTCACAGGGCTGACACAGAGATGTACACTAGACGACCATTTACTCACTTTTTTTTTTTTCTTTTTCTCTACTATAGGCAATTTACAGAGGACGAGGAGAGACCCCACACCACAATCAGTTCGAGCGACTGAAGTGACTGGTGATTATTCATTTCCTGTGTACGCTGGCATGTGGAGGCGACGAGTGACGAGAATCAAGAGAGAGCCATTAGTGTAGTTTTGAGTTGAACATTTCATTTCTTTCTTTTTTTTTTCACTCATTTGAAAGCAAGTATGACAATTTAGCCTTTATACTAACCATGAATGAATGAAAAGGAGCAGAAAGAAGTATAAACTAATATCGGCCCCCTATTCACAATTTAACATTTCTGATCAACTCATAAAGTCTATTTCATGACATAACACAAATGTAACTCAACAGAAGTTGCTCTGCAGTCTCATACATTTTCATCATAAAATATTTTACACTTTTTTAAAAATACATTCATAGATTTAGATTTCTTGATTTCGCTGTCAGATTGTTTTATTAGCTCTCTCTTTGTGAATCTGTTTTGATGGTTGGTTGGTAAGACTTTCCAGTGGTGTGCTTTATACACAGTTTTCAAATTATTATATTCTACTAATTCATAAAATGTCAGTAAGTTTAACTAACGTATTTTCCAGGACTATAAGTCGCTCCGGAGTATAAGTCGCACAAGCCAAAAAATGCATAATGAAGAGGAAAAAAACGTATATAAGTCGCACTGGACTATAAGTTAAATTTTTGGGGGGAAATTTATTTTACAAAATCCGACAGCCAAGAACAGACATTTCATGTTGAAAGGCAAGTTATAGTAATAATAGAATAGAGAACAACAGGATGAATAGGTGTGTGGTTTGCTAACGTAACACATCGATGGTTATTCAGCTACATGAAGCATAAACAACGAACTGAATAGGTGTCTCGTATGTTAACGTAATATATTAACAGTTATTCACATAACTATAGCATAAAGAACATAATATAACAAGTTCACCAAACTCACTATCTCACTCCTAATCACTAAATCCTTTAAATTCTTCATCCTCGGTGTCGCTTCTGAACAACTCCGCCAACTCCGGAGGTAGACGAAGCGCCGCTTCCTCCTCTGCGTGGCTGTCGTCAGACTCAGCATCAGTTCCATTTCCAATTATTCCGCTCTTTCTCAGTTGTCTTTATAGCCTAAGTTGTTAGTGGTAATGTTTACATTTTAAATTGTCAGTGGTACAGGTGCAGCAGATGCTGGTACACAAGCCTAGAGCGCCCTCTAACCAACACCTGAAATATTTTAATATATAAGTCACACCTGAGTATACGTCACACCCCTAGCCAGACTATGGAAAAAAGTGCGACTTATAGCTTATAGCGACTGTAAATACTGGTATATATATATATATATATATAGAGAGAGAGAGAGAGAGTTTGTTTGATCCCTGTATCCACTCCCATTTATGATTCTTACAGCTCTCTTCTGTAAAAGGAATATTATATTGATATAAGTTTTACAAGCAACACAATAGGTCAGAAATGAATCAGTGAATTATACTAAATATATAACTGAACTCAACTTTATGAAACTGAACTTTGCGCTTATACGTTTGTGCAGAGTGGCTCCATCCCTCTCTCTTTCTGAGTTAGTGTAAACGCTTGGAGCCTGTCTCTGGCTGTGTTTGAGGAGTTTTGAGTGTTTCCCAGAGTCTGCAGGGACCTCTGCTCCTCACATCCATCCTCTGTCTGCGAGCTGACAGAGAAACTTCTCACTCACTGCTTTATCTCAGACTGACGAGTGCGAGGTCTCTGGGGCTTTTCACCTCCAACCCATCCTTCCTCCGTACAGTATTTAACGTGTGGAAATATGGTTAGGTAAATGTTTAAAAGGAAATTAAAAAAGCAAATGAAGCATATTAATTCGATGAAATATACCCAGAGGTTGTAACAGTAGACCAGTGAGTGTGAGGAGAATGGACGGACTGGTTTGAGATGATGGCAAGACAACAGTAACTGGATTTAGTCATGGTTAAGTCCTGGATTTAGTCTTAGGATTTAGTCCCAGTTTAGTACTGATTTAGGCCTGGATTATATCTCAATGTAGTCCTAGTTTAAATCTGGATTTAGTTGTGGTTTAGTCACGAATTTTGTCTTGGTTCAGTCAAAATCGTGGTTTACTTCTGGATTTTGTCTTGGATTTATCTCTGGTCTAGATCTAAATGTAGTCCTAGTTTAGATCTAGATTTAGTCTTGGTTTAGGCCTGGATTTTGTCTTGGATTCAGTGTTGGTTTCGTCCTGGATTTAGCCATGGTTTAGATCTAAATGTAATTCAGATTTGAATTTAGTCCTGGTTTAGTCTTGGATTTAGTCCCAGTTTTGTTCTGATTTAGGCCTGGTTTAGATCTCAGTGTAGTTCAGATCTGGATTTAGTTCTTGTTTACATTGTCTGAGATGCAGCCCTGGTTTAGCTATAAATGTAGTCCTAGTTCAAATCTGGATTTAGTTGTGGTTTAGTCAATTTTGTCTTGGTTCAGTCAAAATCGTGGTTTAGTTCTGCATTTTGTCTTGGATTTAGTCTTGATTTAGTCCTGGATTTACCCCTGATCTAGATCTAAATGTAGTCCTAGTTTAGATCTGGATTCAGCCTTGGTTTAGACCTGAATTTTCTCCCAGTTTAGTATTGATTGGTTTAGACCTGTTCCAATCCTGGTTTAGTCCTGGTTTAAGCTAAATTTAGTCTTGGATTTAGCCCTGGTTCAGACCCAGTTGTAGTCCTGGTCTTAGTTCAGGTATGGCCCAATGTTTAGTCCATATTTAGTTATGCACGTTTCTGAAGTTAAACAACTACCCGCTACAATTAGGACTGCGCAATATATCACAAAATTATCATTATCGCGTTTATCGGCAAATGCGATATCTGTATCAAAAGAAACTAAATATATCACAATAACGCTGTGGTCTTCCATCTGACAGAGATTTACACTGAAGAATCATTTTCCACCAGAGCCTTAACAGAAAACGTGTTGTGACTAAATAAAAATGTATAAAAAGTCCAGATTTAGTGGTAATTTAGCCTTGTTTTATTCCCAGTTATTGAATATTGCATGTTTTTTTCCATATCATGCAGCCCTAGCTACAATAGTCAAACACTGTAATTAACATGGGGTGTTGGTTGTATTACGTTTTTTGGCATTGTTATGTTCAATTACCCATGCGTTTGCCAAAATGAAGACCTGACTAGCTGAATGTTGGGGAAGCAATAGAAACCATGCAATGTTTTTCCAACCATAACATTTCTATTCTTTTGCTTAGAGCCTCCACTCCACTCCCATTACCTCTCTCTGGTGTTTTGTGCGTTACCTTGACCTTTTTCCACACAAACACACTTCAGCTGATTAATCAAACTGCTCCAATCACATTCACTCCACATCTCCACAGAATCCTCTCCTCTCGTCTCTCTGTGCGGCGTCTCTTACTAAGTGACACTGGACCGCGAGCGTCCCGTTCGGCTCCCTCGCTCTGGACCTCTTGATTAAGGCGTGCTGATGCAGAGATGTTGTTTTTAATTTATTTCGGCCCCCCGGCGCAGAGATCGTGAGAAATGCAAATAGAGGAGACATTAAGCTGAGGGCACGGAGGCAGCGTGGAGCACTCGAACTGAAAAAAAATCAACACATCTCGGAGTCTCGGAGGAGAGGCGGCTGCTGCGGCGGCATCAGAGCCAGAAATCATGTTTGGAAAAGGATCAAATTATTTTATTCATAGCAAAAGAAAATATTTGACTAGTGTGACACAGAAGATACAAAAAATTTTTCTAGCTGTAAATAATGTAGGACGTGTAAAAGTATGATGCATTTTTCCTGTTTTTATTGGGTTTTATTGCAGGCAAAGCACAGCAACTATTTTAACTGCAGTTTAACTAAAGTTTTCAGTTGTTTTTATTGTCTTTAAAAAGTCTTTTCCTATTCTGTACAAAGAAGTTAGTCTGGTTCTTCTTTGTTTGAGTTTCATTTCAATGGGAAGAACAATCACAGGTGAAGTAACCAATCAGAGAAATGAAGGGCAGGACGTAAGCTGCGCACCGTTGACCTGTAACCCAAACAAACATGACGGGTTGTTGTCGGTTTTGCTACAAAGAACCAGAACACACTGCATTATTAGCAACTATGTACTTATTTGTGAATGGGGACAGCAGCAGAAGCCAGTTGTGCAAAGACTTGTGGAAAAAGTGGGTTGTTTGAATGGGTTCATTATGTCGGACGTCAGCAGGACTTTACTGTTGTAAAATGGGAACAAGACAAAGAAAAAAAAAAACACAGAGGAGGACTTCAGCAGAACCAACAGGTGATGAAGGAAAGAAAAGAAAGTAGCAGGGGTCTGGCTAAGTTCCTTGTATGAGTACAATAAAAAAAAGATAACTGCAGTCTTCAGGATAAAGAGATAGAAGAAACTAATATAATATAGCCATTTGTTTTAGTAACGCTTATTAAAACTGAAAAAAGTCTGTTAGAATTGACCGTGAGAACAGTTAAACATGAGCTTTTTTTTGAGAAAACCATTAATCTCAATTAAACTTGCTGTGCAGGTAGAGCCTGGGGAGAGCTGCAAAATGCATTTGGATTTTTTGATCTACGAGGTTCTATTACAGAGACATGAGCAAACTTTTTTTTTTTTCTGTTTTGGGCTTTTCAGGCTGATATTAAGCAATTTGGGATGTTTCCTATGAACTGCAGAGTAAGAGTCCAAACTGTTCATGTAGTTTAAATACATGGTATTTGTACTTTCAGTATATGTCTATGTTATGTGAATCAAGCCAGCTGTGCTTCTTTGTTCTCCCTTCTGTTATCTGCTAATAAATGTCAAAGAGTGTAAGGCGTAGGGAAAGTTCCAGCTCCCAGTGTCTCTCACTTGGGAACCAACAATTATCAACCAGTGTCCAGGTGGGACGCTAGGTGTTGCATGTTATTAGTGCCAACATGAAATTTGGAAGCAAATACTTTAATCTTAGAGACCCTCAGGTTAGGGGAGGGCACCAGGGCTCCCAGTTGGTTTAAGAAGGAGATGATGCTTTTGTTCCAGGGTCAGTTTGTGTGCGCCTGCTGTTGACCTCTGACATCAGAAGTAAACCTGTTTCAACAACAACTCTCTTGGTCTCAGGCTGAATTTAATGCACACATTGCACTTTTCTGATTACACATCTTAAACCAAAGATGGGATAGCTGGGGTCCTTCAATCACATGGTCGCCCGCACATGTGCCTGACCAAAAATCACATCAATCAATCATATATCGGTCAACCTCTTGCCAAAAGATTAAAACTAATAATAATAAAATCTAAACCTGCCATGGATCTAGCAAAGAAATCCATTAACAGTAATAATTTGGTATTAGTGAGTAAGTTTTTTTCTCATGCAAAAAGTTTTTAAGGCATATAGTCGCATTTGTGTGCCAATAACCTTGCTTTTTGCAGACATTGCTGTCATTGGTAAGCCTTTGTTTGGTGTTAAAATGTGTTTTCAGCCCTGTGCTCTTGATTTTCAGGGGGTTGTTACCTGGGCTCTGCATGGTGGTAATAATGGTGGTAGTGGTGATGGTTGTGGTGGTCGTCTCCTCCTCATCGCTGCCTGGTTTTATGCTCAAACTCTGTCCAGTCTCTGCTCGTGAACTCTCTTTGGCGCTGACTAAACTTTTTGAAGTCGTTGAAGCTAATCTCTGCTTGTCCGTGTTGTCGTTTGAAGTCGTTCTGCCCTCTGCTGGTGGGGTTGTAGCGGTGGCACTATATCCTCCTCTGTCTTCGAAGTACTGCTGCTGGCTGTAGGAGCTGACCGGAGACTGATGCTGAGGTGGGCTGCCGTAAAGCGTGTGGAGGTTTGCGAGGTTCAAAGGCGGCGCTGTGGTCACCACCGGGGCCCGCCTGCTGGGGTCCTGGGTCGGGGGGTAGTGGCTGGCACCGCTCTCCTGTGGGACGTCCTCAGAGGCTGAAGCTGCAGAGACAGAAGGAGAAATAGGAGTTAAATTGCAGAACTGAAAGATAATAGCTGAGTTTTTAGCTCAAGTGTGCTAAATTACAGTATAAACTTATTATTTCTATTACTTATGCTGTTAGAAAGTGTTTGTTTCATAAAGAACATGCATTTGGGGACTGCTGACAAGTCATTCTCAACTCCCTAATTCTGGAGGTAGTCTCTGATATGGGATTGTCTTTTTGGAGGACAGTTAGGTCCCAGACTGTTGAGATATTGGAGATATTTCCACTGAAGAATCTCATTTCTGTATCACACTGCATTGAGATCCATTGCCTCCAAGCCTTGTTTTTTGTTTTTGTTTTGTTTGTTAGTTTTTTATGAGATGCCATCCCACTCCATCACACTGCCTCCACCACAAGATGTTACTCTATTGCTCCAGCAATCAGAGGCTAAAAAACAAAAGATAATAGCAACAGTATAGTAAGCTGTATGGTATTGTGACAGATAATTTCCATGATGCATTGTAACTACAAAGAAATAGTCTTCCAAACACAAATGGCATTACTTCTTATGTTAAGTCTGGGACACACCGGCTCGGTCAGACAGTTTGACATGGTCAGTGCTGGTGAAGTGAGTAAGTTTGTGTGTTTCAAAGTAGTAGGAGATGATTGGACCTAGTTTTGGCCGATTGAACATGTGAACATCTGATTGGCCGTGTGCTCCTTTCACAATGTCTCCCTTTGAGGCAAACAGCTGCAATAATCCAGTCTGTTTTTCCCATTAATGTGATAAGATATTTTTAATGTAACACGAATGATTATTATTAGGGATGTAACGATACGTTTTTGCAACGATACGATATGTATCGATTTGAAGTGTTTCGATACGATTCTAGAACGATATTGGCTAATTTGAAACGATTCGATACAATTCAACACCTTTATATCGATAATCAATTCAGCAACTTTATGTCAAAAATTATAAAAGTTTACTCTCAAATGTAGCACCATGGCCGGGGTTGATTATGTCCAGCAGACAGAGAGTGAAGAAAAGTTGAATATAACATTTTATTTCATTAAAAACACAAAATTTATCTCCAAAAAGCCATATCTGGTTTTATTTTAACATACAAATTTCTAATTTCAATATTTCCGATATTATCGATCGATATAAGGTCGTGTGTATCGATGTAGTTGTATCATAGGAAAAAAAAACGATACATTGATACAATTACTGTATCGTTACACCCCTAATTATTATTCACTGATAAATACATGAGTGAATCACTAGCGCCGCCTGCTGTCATAAATAGTTATGACGTCTTGCACATATGCAGAACATAACATTTTAGTGGATCTGAGTTGCTCAGTTGTTCAGTGTCTGTAGGGGGGTTCGTGGTTAATCGATTAACCAATTAATCAGCACTATGGCCTTAATCAATTGAAATAAACGCTAACAATTAATGGTTACGCTGTACAGTAGAGTAAAGGTACAGTACCATTAGAGAGTTAGGGCAAATTAAACATAACATTATTTCCTAAAATATACAGCTTGTCTTGAGTTTGAAAAAGCCACTTCTTTATCATGGTCCATGACTTTGAATTTAATAAAGAGCTGTTTTTTTATATATAAAACAATGAAAGGTGACATCAAGATGGTTAATGGTTAATGAATAATTGTTTGTAAAGATTACCAATTAATCGAGTAAGGAAAATTAACTGAATGTGCATAGCCACTTTTTTAGCTGACCTGCTTCTTCTGACGGCGTTGGGTTGGTGATAAATAATAAACCCTATAGTTTTGCCCTGTTTGAAGAAAAATATTCTTTGAGCAGCATTGTGAGTCAGTGCTTACTGTCACAAAAGGAATCTAGAAAAAAAAACAAAAAAAACATTCAGCACCAAGTACAAAGTTCTATCAGTTATCGTCTCTTTTTCAAACTGAGCACTGCCAGAGAAGAAGTACATTTGTGATTCATTTAAACCACAGACACCAACTTGTTCATGGAAAGACTTCTCGATGCATTAGAAAGAATGACAGGCATGAAATTGTAATTTGCAATCCTGAAACCCACTTTATTTCTGGTTCTATATTACTTTTGGCATTGATGATGTTGACTCACTTCCAAGTCCGCACCCTAAAGGCCAAACACAAAACCTACTGAAACTATAGCCGTTGCATTGCGAGCCCTGCTTGAATGCACTGAGTTGGGACAGAGGCTGGTTCCTGCTGCAGACTCAATCATCTTTTGGCCCGTTGTCGCTGGCTCGGTCCGGTAACGCTCTGCCAAACCCATTTCCAAACAGTTAATGACGGATCGCTGTGCTCCGCGAAGCAGCCAGCCAACGTCCAAACCACACCACCGCAGCTCCACCAGCGACCGACGCCAAAACAGCAGCAACCAACGCCAAAACAAAGAGACAGCACTGCCAATATCATGTTTCAGGAATATTTAGCACAATACATTTCCAAAATGGATTTTAGGCGTTACAGCTAGAACCGATGCCTAATGGTTTTCAATCCCCAAAGAAAGTAAAGCAGTGAGATGCCATGTGTTTTCTATTAATTTCTGTAATAAATGCCATAATGTTGGATAAAATATGATGAAGAACATAAGATAGTAATAGTGTGATTTCTACACTAAAAAACTATTCTACTAAATTAACTTTTATGAGCTTTTAACCATGTTATAATGTTTCCACCTCAAAAATAGACCTGGGGTAGTATTTTGTTTCATACACACGCTTGAGCAATGGCCGCCTGCTTCTCCAGAGCTGAAAACGCTTGCTCTCACAGCTCTACGTAGACACGCGAAACCAGGAAGTGCTCCTGTAGCGTTTCTAAAGCCCATACACCTGTCACCGGACTCATTCTGATCATTTCAGCCTTAAACCTCCGTCGCTATGAAGCAGTCAGCTCATTTATCTATCTGTTAGGTGTTGTGTTGCTAATAGTCGTGCAAAATAGCCATTTTATGCTCTGTCCATTCCCCACCGTTGCCAGCAGGGGGCGACAGACACCTAATCCAAGCGTTCTCTGCAGAGTCAAAGTAACAGCTCCCCAAAATAAGACGTCTTCCATTAATATAAATGATTTAAGTTATAAAACCTGAAACACTAATGCAAAAATGTCCAGAATTATTTCAAATAGTCTAGAAAAAAGCATATGGAACATTTAAAGGGAACTTTGTCGTGGGTTTGTGGCATACTACTAAAATAGAGTGGAGTGCACTGCGTTATAGCTCGGTTGATAGAGCTGCGGCACATATACAGGGCAAATACAGCCTACCTCAGCTTGTGGGTTTGACGCCGGTCTGAAAAAACTTTGCCGAATGTCTCTCCCTGCTATCGCCCCCATGATTTCCTAGACACACATTGCCTGTCCGTCCTGGGAGAGGATCTCTCCTTCAATATGGGCTCCATAAGGTTTCTTCTTATTTCCCACAGCTGTTTTTTTAGGAGTTTTTCCTTACCGAGAAGGAGGGTCCTGGGTCTGTTTAGTTTAGTGTAGTTATTGTTTGTGTTGATTGAGTGTTAAGTCTGATTGTGTGTTTATGTTTGATCAACTGTTTGTGAAGTCCTTTGAGGTGACTCTTGTTGTGATACTGGGCTATACAAATAAAACTGAATTGAACTGAATTGAATTTCCTATCACTTCTAGACTACACTCTCCAAAAAAGGTCTAAAATATCTTAAAAAGAATGGCTGATGTTGCTGTTAATCATGTGATACGGGTGTAGCCAGTGTGTAAAAACGTTTGCCTAACTCCAGTGATAAACGATGAGTCATTTGAGTATTCATAGATAAACAAAAAAAAGCATGTGTTACTGTATATTGATAACATACAAAACGCTCTGGATTAATGCAGCTGTTAGTTGTCTTAAGATGGAAGCTCTTCTATAAATCTGTACAAGTGGTAAGTTCATTTAGCAACTTTAGAGTCAGACTATTGATATACATTACAGGCTGGTAATGGCCATGAACTGAGTAAATGGCTCCTTGTGAAAGAGTCACCAGCTGATGAATCGCCCTCAGTGCCAAAGGCTTACAGAGTGAGTGAGAATGGTCTATTTGCAGATCGCACAGGAGACTACTGCATTATGGCTCACTTCAGCTCAAACATTAAAGCAGGAGAATGTAGGATACACTGCGAAGTGCTGTTCAGTACTGCCTTCCGTCGGAGTTTGACAGGTGTTACATTCACTACTCCTCAATACGGCAGTTTTTGTCATGTGAATGGCAATCCATAAATTGAAAACTTTTCCACAATACTGACATCTTCCTGTACTCATCATTTTCACATTTGACAACACAGACGGATACAGAGTGAAGAGAGTAAAAAAAATGGCACATGGACAATACAACATGATGTATAATGATGAAGCTGAATGTATTTGTCTGACAATGCTGTTTTTTTCCTAATATTTGAGGTATTTGTTTTCAGCGTAGAAGAGTAGAAGCGGGGTATTGTGTGTTGATCCTGGTGGAGCTGTGTTTATCTGAAATCGACAGCACAGATGGAGCGCCGTGAACAGCAGACCAATTCTCTTCTCTATTCAGCAAACAGACATATTGTGGGATCCTTTGTAATGTGCAAATAAAAGTCTGTTATTTCCATGAGTACGCCTGCCATTGTCTGCGACAGGGAATGAGTTTTTTATATAAAGATTTGGTTTTAATACCTGTTCAGGCCTGTCCCAGCCGTCCTAATTCTTTCTCTATTCGATACAAATAATTAGCATGGTCCTATTTGAGTATGAGGGGGGCACATGGACTATCTCTGAATGCAGCTGAATACACATATAACCAATCAGAAAAAAAAAGACATTTAGAGCATAAAAATAAAAAGTAGAGACCAATTCTGAGCATTTATTTTCTGGCTGATTTGTGACTGCTGTACACAATCTTCTAAAGGTGATTATTGCTCAGAAATAGAATGTATATTGGAGGAAACAGGTTTAATTGTGAGGGGCTCCAGACTTCCTACACTTGAATAGGATGGTCTGTGTAATCTTATTGTGCAATGGGTTATCGCTTTTGCATCAGCTATTTCTAACAGAGATATTGAGCATAAACATATTAAAAAGAAAAAGATAAGTAGTATACAATGTGTTTTAAATGGACCACTGATATTCTGGGTGGATTGGAATATTTTGTTGAGCAGAAATCCTACAAATCCCAATGTAACTTAAGGAAGTCATTTTAGCAAACTTTTTCAACAAACAAAAAGGTGTATGGACAACATAAGATTATACTACATCATTAGTGCCTTCTAAAGAGTCAAGTCACGAGTTTTCCAGTTCAAGTTAAGCCCAAGATTATTATTTAGCTTATTTTTAAGTTTCTTTTTACAGACCAAAGCTGTGTTTTCTGTAGTTTCCTCAGAAGACTCACTGATGTTACTGTGATGTGTCTTGTCAGCTGATTTAAACAGGTTTTGGTGCTGTCTTCCTTCCTGGAGTCACAGTCAGATCATGTGACTCTTCTGAGGAAGACTGCAGGACAGTGGTCGAAACATGTCAAGGTACGAAAACACAGCTCTGGTCTGGTAAAAGAAACTCTGAGTCAAAGTGATGTCCAAATGAGGCTGAGTCCAAGTCATGTCCAAATGAAGTCGAATCAAGTCATGTCTACATAAAGTCGAGTCCAAGTCATGTGCAAATGAAGCCAAGTCCAAGTCATGTCCAAATGAAGTCAAGTCATGTTCAAAATAAGTTGAGTCCAAGTCATGCCCAAATGAAGTTGAATCAAGTCATGTCTAAATAAAGTCGAGTCCAAGTCATGTGAAAATGAAGCTGAGTCCAAGTCATGTCCAAATGAAGTTGAATCAAGTCATGTCTAAATAAAGTCGAGTCCAAGTCATGTGAAAATGAAGTCAAATCAAGTCATGTCTAAATGAAGTCGAGTCCAAGTCATGTCCAAATGAAGCCGAGTCCAAGTCATGTTCAAATGAAGTAGAGTCCAAGTCATGTCCAAATGAAGTCAAGTCCAAGTCATGTCCAAATGAAGCCGAGTCCAAGTCATGTCCAAATGAAGCCGAGTCCAAGTCATGTCCAAATGAAGTCAAGTCCAAGTCATGTCCAAATAAAATTAAGTCCAGTCCAAGCCATGTCTAATTGAAGCTGAGTTCAAGTCATGTCAAATTAGTTGAGGTGCGAATTCAAGACAAGACAAAGTAATTCAGAAAAGTGTCAGTCTAGTCCAAGTCATGTCCAAATAAAATGAGGACGAGTCCAAGTCAAGTCAAGATAAAATTGGAGCTTCCTCTTAGTCATCCCTGGTATTCCTCTGTATCAACAGTGTTTTCCTGCCCACACAGCCTCCTGAGAAGTTAAGAGCCTGTAAAGTATAATAACCCAGAGTGGCTCCACCTCTGTCCCGTGTGTGACGAGTGGCTGTTGGCTGGTTTAAGTGCAGCTGTATTTCACTGAAGGAGGGCTCTGGAGCACAAACTATACCTTCACCTGCAGCGCATAAATCAGACGCTCACTCAGCCTCTTTATCGGTGCAGGGAGACGGCTGTGGGACTCACTGCATTCACACTGGAGTTAGGACAGAGACAGACTTCTAGAGGCAATATTCTCTGTTTTTTATTTACAGCTAAGGGAATTAAAAAGCAAAAATGTGATCTTATAGTAGGTTTATTAAGTAAAGATGCTAAAGGCTACAGCACATCATCTGCTTCCTCGTGTACAGTGATTTAGCATAGGTTTTATGCCAGATGCCTTTCCTGATGCAACTCTCTCCTTTTGACTTGGGACCAGCACAAAGAGGACACTGATCGGTGGCCCTTTTTAGAGCATGTGAACAGCTATGGTAGCCCTGTAGGGACATGATGTTGTATGAACAAACTAGAAAAATATGTCTAAAGGTTGTTTTGCTTTAACTTTTCTACCTTAAATAAGCGTTTTGGGAGTCTGTGTGATGGTTAAATGAGTTGTTGTGGGGTGAATAAAGCCTCCTGCATCTCCCCCTGATGTCTCTGGGCGGAAAACAACTTTTGCAAGTCTGCGCGTCGCCGACTCGTGTCACAAAAGCCTTGCGAGAAAACGACAATGCGTATAGCCAGGCTGGCAATGGCCTTGTTTCTCAATTTTTGACATGGCAGAGTGGCCAAATGGCAGAAAATACTTAATACGGAAATTAATAATACAGGGGGAAAACAAAAGTGAATCTGAGTGAAACTTTACAATGCGCTGTCACAATTTGACCATTGTCAAACTCATTCAAATTCTTACCCTTGTCCTTTTTTCCTGCTTCTAACACAACGGCTTTGAGAATAAAATCTTCACTCGCTGCCTGATATTTCCCACATGTATTTTGTTGTGCATACCTGCGCTTTGTGTCATACCATGAGTACCCCCCTCACTCATATACTTGTTAATTTTTTAAGTGGTCATAGAAAACATCTGTGTCTATCACAAAGACATTGTATACTTACTTTATTGTAAATGCCTAGTCTAGTCTTAGTTTTTTTGCTTATAAAATCAAATTTAGGATTTAAAAAAATGCCTTTAAAATAACCAAAAATAAAAAAAAATTAAACAATTAAACTAATAATAAATGTCCAAGAAAAGTAATCATCATTTGAATACCTAATAACTAATATTTGAATAACTAATATTTCGTTCTTTAGTGCTCAGGACCGGACTGTGTACTATTAAAAAAAATGAAGGGACTACTTGGACTATATAAAGAGTAGAAGTAAAGGAGTAACTGTAGTATTGTGATGAACTGGAGGACTGTGATGAGCTGGAGTACTGTGATGAGTTGGAGTACTGTGATGAGCTGGAGTACTGTGATGAGATGGAGTACTGTGATGAGTTGGAGTACTGTGATGAGTTGGAGTACTGTGATGAGATGGAGTACTGTGATGAGCTGGAGTACTGTGATGAGCTGGAGTACTGTGATGAGCTGGAGTACTGTGATGAGCTGGAGTACTGTGATGAGTTGGAGTACTGTGATGAGCTGGAGTACTGTGATGAGATGGAGTACTGTGATGAGATGGAGTACTGTGATGAGATGGAGTACTGTGATGAGATGGAGTACTGTGATGAGTTGGAGTACTGTGATGAGATGGAGTACTGTGATGAGATGGAGTACTGTGATGAGTTGGAGTACTGTGATGAGCTGGAGTACTGTGATGAGCTGGAGTACTGTGATGAGTTGGAGTACTGTGATGAGCTGGAGTACTGTGATGAGTTGGAGTACTGTGATGAGATGGAGTACTGTGATGAGTTGGAGTACTGTGATGAACTGGAGTATTGTGATGAACTGGAGTACTGTGATGAGCTGGAGTACTGTGATGAGCTGGAGTACTGTGATGAGCTGGAGTACTGTGATGAGTTGGAGTACTGTGATGAGATGGAGTACTGTGATGAGATGGAGTACTGTGATGAGCTGGAGTACTGTGATGAGCTGGAGTATTGTGATGAACTGGAGTACTGTGATGAGCTGGAGTACTGTGATGAGCTGGAGTACTGTGATGAGTTGGAGTACTGTGATGAGCTGGAGTACTGTGATGAGTTGGAGTACTGTAATGAGATGGAGTACTGTGATGAGATGGAGTACTGTGATGAGTTGGAGTACTGTGATGAGTTGGAGTACTGTGATGAGTTGGAGTACTGTAATGAGATGGAGTACTGTGATGAGATGGAGTACTGTGATGAGTTGGAGTACTGTGATGAGTTGGAGTACTGTGATGAGATGGAGTACTGTGATGAGTTGGAGGACTGTGATGAGTTGGAGTACTGTGATGAGCTGGAGGACTGTGATGAGCTGGAGGACTGTGATGAGTTGGAGTACTGTGATGAGCTGGAGGACTGTGATGAGTTGGAGTACTGTGATGAGTTGGAGTACTGTGATGAGATGGAGTACTGTGATGAGCTGGAGTACTGTGATGAGATGGAGTACTGTGATGAGTTGGAGTACTGTGATGAGCTGGAGGACTGTGATGAGTTGGAGGACTGTGATGAACTGGAGTACTGTGATGAGCTGGAGTACTGTGATGAGTTGGAGTACTGTGATGAGCTGGAGGACTGTGATGAGTTGGAGTACTGTGATGAGTTGGAGTACTGTGATGAGATGGAGTACTGTGATGAGCTGGAGGACTGTGATGAGTTGGAGTACTGTGATGAGCTGGAGGACTGTGATGAGTTGGAGTACTGTGATGAGTTGGAGTACTGTGATGAGCTGGAGGACTGTGATGAGTTGGAGGACTGTGATGAACTGGAGTACTGTGATGAGCTGGAGTACTGTGATGAGTTGGAGTACTGTGATGAGCTGGAGGACTGTGATGAGTTGGAGTACTGTGATGAGTTGGAGTACTGTGATGAGATGGAGTACTGTGATGAGCTGGAGGACTGTGATGAGTTGGAGTACTGTGATGAGTTGGAGTACTGTGATGAGATGGAGTACTGTGATGAGCTGGAGGACTGTGATGAGTTGGAGTACTGTGATGAGTTGGAGTACTGTGATGAGATGGAGTACTGTGATGAGCTGGAGGACTGTGATGAGTTGGAGGACTGTGATGAGCTGGAGGACTGTGATGAGCTGGAGGACTGTGATGAGTTGGAGTACTGTGATGAGATGTGCTGTTGCTATTTGAATTATATAACCAAGTTGCCTTTTTTTACATTGTTTAATATTTGTTGTTGTCTGTTTTATGTGTATTTGTTGTTATTTTGGTCTGTTTTTGCTATCTTTGGTCATTGGTAGTCTCATTTAAGGGGCTTCATGATATATAAAATCAATAAAATACAAATCACAAATAACTTTTTTGTAGTTTCACCTCGTTTTGATCAATTGCCATAAAAATATCACAATTTTTTTTCTCTCATCAAGTTATAAAATAATTCCAAGTACCCCCTGTAAAGTGCTTGTGTACCCCTAGGGGACCCTCTACCTCTGGTTGGGAAACATTGCTCTATAGCGATCACAATTCAGCCCTTATAAAACTCGCTCAAATCCTAACACTTGCCCATTTTTCCTGCTTCTAACACGTCAACTTTGAGGAAATAATCTTCACTTGCTGCCTGACTTATCTCACTAACAGATGCCCTGATGAAGAGATAATCTGTGTTATTCACTGCGTGCCTGACGCTTTGTTTGTATTCGAACTCAGAATTACAAATTGTAAGCAAACAATAAAAATCACTCTTTCATACTGTGGCTCCACAAAAAACCCAGAAGACAAGAGAGCAGTAACTCAGACATCTCTCCCCAAGGCCGCATCCTCACAGCAGGTCTCTGGCCACATTTGCAGTCCTTTATGTGGCAGTGCATCAGTGTTATTGCTCCGCCGACAGACCGAGCGGCTCTTGTAAAGCGCTGCGAGGTACAGCCCGAACAATTGTGCTAAATGCCTCACATCAGTGGCTCCTCTCTCCTCCCTAACGAGACTTAATATTCACTTTGACGAGCTGCTATAATTCTGCTGTCGTAACGATTGCTGCTCCTTTCCCAGAGTGCACCTGTGAGATCCAATCTGGGGGCCTCTTCATGCGCCGAGGGAAGTCTTATGTTTCTCTAACAATGCCTCATCTCCACCATAATGGGCCGCCTCTCTCTGACGGCTAATAGCCATCTCCTCCTCACAATCAGCGTTTATTGTAGAGGTGGCACTGCGCGCGCTCTGATAAAACGCCTGCACTCGTGTGGCTCTTAGATTTACACGGGAAAATCAGGCACTGAAGTGACTGAGAAACTGGAAAATGTGATGTGCGTATATAGAGCGAGAACAGTGTTAGATCATAGTAAGATATAAAGAAGGCATTTTATACAGAAGTGGGATGTGTTGGGGCTTAGATGCATTACTGTATATCTGATAAACATGCAGTGTGAGGCTTTTATTTGAGGAAAGCCTGGTAGCTTTTTGGAATAGAAAATAGCTGTGAAAAACACTTTGTCAAGGCATCATCTAGAGCAGCCATTCCCGAAGTCAGGAGCGTCATGGCCCCCTTAAATTTACCAAAATCCCATGCAGACCCCCAACAATACAACTTCCCTTGATCCCAAATTTTAGTTTCATGTTTTTCTCCATATATTTCTATAAAAACATTACAAAAGACACTGACTATTGGCTAAAAAGTGTTTTAAAGTTTTTAAAGTTAAGATTTTTAAGCAAAATACACTGTAAAAAATAAATAAATAAATATAAAATGCTGCAAAAATTCAGTAACTCAAGGCAAAGGATCCCTCAAGATTTTGGGGGCCAACTCAAAATCTCAAGTTTTCCACACTTTCACTTAATTTGATGTTCATACATCTAAAAACTTTTCTAATTTTTAAGTTTTTCTCTCTATCATTATTTTTTTACTCATCTTACAGCCAACTTACAGTGTTCAGAAAAAGTTATTCTTTTGTTAAATGTAGTATATTTAGTTTTTATTATTATCAATAATACTTTTTCTGAACAGTGGAGTCAGTCGGCTGTAAGAGGAGTTGGAAAAAATAAAGATAGTGAGTAAAGTATGACCGTTAAATTTGGTGAGTAAAAAAATATTAGTTGTTAAAAACTTGAGATTTTGAGTTGATCACCAAAACTCAACGAAGGGTTGCCTTGAGTTTTTGCAGCATTGTTTTTTACAGGGCATTTCAAACTCAATTTATTTTTATGTACTTCATATAGACAGCCTCCTGGGGCCCCCCTGCAGTACCTTTGCAGACCCCCAGGGGCTCACGGAGCAGGGTTAGGGTTAGGGTTAGAGGAGGCGGCCCAGGCCAGAGTGCAGCAGAGGTAAGAGCTCTGTCCGTGCACAGTGATAGCAGGGGCTCATTCCCCGTGCACAGTATGCAACAGAGCGAGTGATAAGAGGAGAAAGACCTCTGTAGAAAACGTTGAATACTGTCCCCGCCTCCCCGCTGTGCACTGTCACGGTAACACAGACGACTGTTTAAGTAAACATCTATAATAAGCAGATTATTTTGACAGACAGCTGGAAACCTGCGCCTGTTGCTCTTAAATCAACATTAAAGCTGCAATTCTGTTTGTATAAAAGCATATATTTTCCAATTATTTAACAGCTGTAGAATCTATTAGTGAGCGCAGTTTAAAATAGGCCTATAAATGCATGAACATACAAATAAGCTTATATATTTTATTTCTGCTTCAACAGTATGGCCATAAATCTTTTCACTGTAGTCTCATAGATTTATCAGGAATCGATAAGAGGATCAATAAAGAATCGGACTGATAAGCAAAATCGACAATGGAATAGACATTGACAAAATCTTATCAATTCTCATCCCTAGTATTATCAGTCACAAGGCTGGTTACTCGGTGCCCAGCGCAGCAGACTGGAGCGTGCACACTGCGCTGAAGCCGTGAGCCGGGTCTGAAAACGCCGGCCTGCCAACTACGTTTTTTCATGGTTGCAGTTTGTGCTGGTAAGCGGTTTTCAGTAAAAAAAAAAAAAAAAAAAAAAAAACAACATGAAAAATTTATTGTACATTTTGACAATTACCATCAGCACTACACATACCTGATGATTTTTTGTCTGTGTTTGAGGGATCACTGGCTCTGAAAGACAGTGAATTAGGACTTGCTTGCTTGTATAAGGTTCGCGTTTGCAGTGATCAGTTTACAAAGATGGCAAACACCTATTCAGTCAACTATAGTCAGCGTAGGTCTAAGCTGTGCTCTCATATTGACTTCTGAATGTTCAGCTAGCGATGACAAACTTTGGCCAATCACATGCACTCATGCAAGAAGGCTTAGTCCCATGATGGGTCCTGCAACTGGCTGCTGGTCTACATGGCTCGTTACCCGTCAATCAGTGGTGACGGAAAACTCTTAGGAAAGTCTGTTCCTGCTCCTATTGTACCTCTGTTTATTTTATTTATTTATTCATTTATTTGAAGGACAATGTACAGTTAAACATAATGCGAAAGCAAAAATGTCTGCACCAGATTATAGCCGCATGGCTAATTTCCATCTGTAGTTCTTCTTAACATATGCAATTATCATTTCATCAATACACATAAATAACAATAAAATTTACACAAAGATAAACTCATCTGTATTGAATCTTATTAAAACTACATAAATAGTAATTCGTTATCATTATTTCCCATAAAAATCAATTCATCATCAATCAAACCCTACTATAAAATTTCACATATTATTTCATTAGCATCATTCGCAGATAAAAACTATATACAATAAACACTGTATCAGCAAAAAATTAGATTACCATTATCATAAATATTTGTCCCCACTCAAGACCTCACAAACACCACTCCACCAACGTTTACTGTTGATTAAATAATCAAACTATACAATATAATCCCAAAATCCAGCCACATCCTTATTTAATAGATGTTAATGTTGACATTAATGTTGACATGTCTGTTTGCTCAAGAGGCCCTTTTCACGATGACGTCAGACAACTTCCGTTTTGAGATGATGGGATGTATCTTCATTTTCAGTGCTGCTGCTCGCCAGTATGGAATTTACTTGGAGTCTTAAAAATTGGCCAAATATAAGGCTACATGATGTACAGAAACTCGAAAAGGGATATACATTTTTCATTGAGGGTTACTTATTTGATTATGAAGGTAAGTGTTTTGTCTTGTAGCTAAAGCTAGTAATTGTTAATGCTGTAGCGTTAGCAATATGTCTAACGGGGTGTGCGATAAAACAATATTAGATTATGTTACGATCTAAATGAATGACATACTGCTCACTGCATAGTACTGCAATGAACTTCTAATTAGACCTGAAAAGTCTATTATTTTGTCACAGATTGATCACTACAGCAGAGTCAGTGTTCGAGCACAGAGCTTTACTAAATGAAAATATACTGTAGTACTATCCAGTGGTATTTCCTGATAAGCAGATTGTCAAATATTCAGATAAACTCAGATCATGACATGATCTAACACTGTTTTATAGCGCAGCTCTATCACTTAGCCATGTTGCTAACGCTATCTAGCTACATAACAAAGCACTCCCTTCATAATCCAAGTATCCTTGGTTGAAGAATTAATATCCTTTCGCAGGTTTTGAACATTTTGTGGGTAAATATTCATTTGAAAATCACTGTATATTGTGTAAACTTGTAAACAGCAATTTTTTTAAAAAGTCTGGGTGAATTTCTTATGGGAGAAGCGCGGCACCGGAACTGAAGATACATCCCATCGTCTCAAAACGGAAGTTGTCTGACGTCATGTGAAAAGGGTCTATAGCCATTGCTTTAACCCGTGGGAGAAAGTGTGGTAGTTGGGACATGTTTTAAGCTCAACCGGTAGTGAGTTCCACTTTTTTGCTGCAGTAAATGAGAAAGAGGATTGTCCCATTGTACTATGTTTAAGGGAGATGGTCAGATCGGAATTTACAGATGAACGGGACGTTCTAGTCATTTGATCCGAGCGCAACTGAAAAAACTGTTGACCCAGAGAAGTAACCCAAAAGAAAAATATAACTACAAAAAGTAAGTTAATTAAACAAACAAATAAAATAAAACATATATGTGTGTATAAATATTCCTCATATCTCAGTGTAACACTAAGCTCAGAGCTAGAAGTTTAAGATAATCTAAGTCAAAGTTCTAACTCTGTTGCACTGTGATGGATTTTGATGTGGTGAGTTGAGATTTTCTATAGATTTGTTTCCACTGAAATGTTACATTGCCAAAACAAGCTTGCATTTATTTTGAATTTTCTTGATTAAAGGGGCAATATTGCTTTTATTCAGATTTTCAAACCTTGGTTAGGAATAGGGTCTTAGTCACAGCAGCACATTTTACAACCTTTAAAAACATTATGTGACTAAAAGGGAACGTTTTTAATAAGTACTCTACTGGTGCCATAAAGAAACAGGCAAAAAGACCAGCAGAGGGCAGCAGAGTGCAGACTGTTGCGGTCTTTTGAACATAATTTAAAGAATAAAAGGAACTTCACTTCCTTAAACTTTTTGTATGATGCCATTTTACTACAAAATAAAAAAAAATGTCTGTGAGGAATCAGTAGAAACAAAGCTGTACATTGTTTTTTTGATAAATGAATGAGAGCAGACCGGGGCTTGTTGATTGGTCAGTGTTTCCTGGAGTGGGCGGGGCTTTGTGGGAGAGGCGGAGGTTCGTGCCACTGAGCAGAATACAGAATTGCTCAAACAGGCGTGAATGAAACAAAATAGTACTTCAGGTTTTTGATGGAGACATTATAACATTGGAGAAAGCTCAGAAAAGTCAATTTTACATAATATTGCTCCTTTAAGATTTTTGCTTAAAGTTACACTGTGTAACTTTTCTCCTAAATATGTGGGGCATACTGACTTGTTTTTGTGATTTTTTGAGCGATTATAAGGCCTGAGGCGCGATCTGTTGCTCCGAGCGGGGCTTCTGTACTGAGAAACCGTCCTCGAAACTTGGCCGGGAGCGCTCCGCTGTTCAGGAAGAGTCACGTGACAGGGAACGACTCGCTTTACGGCATTCCTTTCAGCTCTTATACCTGAGGCGCAGTATAACCATGAAGCTACTTTTAGCATTGTTATTTTCGCCAGTTCGTCAGGGCCGAAGGACACAAGAAGATGAAGACAATGTCGGACGAGGCAAGAAAAAGAAAACGTGAAAGGGACCGCACCAGATCGCAGACAAGAGTCAACATCGGACAGACTTTTGCTCGCTGGCGTCAGATGAGAGACAGAGAAGGCTGCAAATCAGATCACGTTTTTGCTTCTTTATTGTTGGGCAGGTAAATTAGCCTCTTTATTTTTTCTTTAGAACGTGCTTTTTCATACAGTTATTAGTTGTTTTTACTGCGACCATTGCGCGATATTTGTTGATAAGCTAACGCTAGCGCTAACTCTATAGAAGATCCAGTCCAAACTTCCAAAGGTAGCAGCAGGTCGACTAAAGTTGAAACAATGATGGAAATAGACGCACGCTCGCACAGTTTCAGAAGGAGGAGGGGCCCTAGTGTTTACGTTTTGCGACGGTGCAGTGGCACCTGTGGCCTCTAGAGGCGCAAGACCGGGAATCTTACACAGTGTAACTTTAATGAATATAAAAAATATTGAATAATGAAAAATATATGTATTTTATATTAAAGTCCTGCCATTCTGTTGCTATGTAATGCACAGTTTAGAGCCTATTTACTATTAGATTTATTATTGGGGGGAAAAAAAAGACTGGACTGGAGACTTGTTTGGCCATATATATAATTCACATAATTTTAACAAACCTTTCACTGTAAGCACTTTCGCCCCGTGGATGAATAGTTGCACCTTTTTGGCCGTAAACACTCGGCGTTATCAGAGTGTCCCAGTTTTCACCTCAGCTCATGTTAAATTACATCTGCAGCTGAAAACCGAATCCACTTTTTCTTCCCCTTTTTCCTCTTTTTCGATGCTTTTGGAGAGTTTTCAGAGCCGGGAGAGGAGCTGTGAAAAAGGCCAAAGCACCTTAAGAGACACTTTGAAGTCTTTCTGCTCAAGTCGATGAGCTGCAGCTGAACGCGGGCCGGTCTCTGAATAAAGGATGAGGAAGTACAAATCCCAGTCATTAGAGCTCGCACAGTGTACAGTGCATAGGTGTGATCAGAGGATTAACCACTGCATCAACCCACAGGACGCTGGGACGGGTTAGAATTTTCATTATTCCTTGAGGAGAGACTTTTTTTTACTGTCAGGGGGGAGAAAATGGCAAAAAAACTCAACCTATTCATTTAAAATGCTATATTATGGTTTTATTTAATTGATTTTATACAATCAAGCAGGTTTTATACATTTTAAAAACATTATGTGGCTAAAAGAATGTGTTTCTAATAATTACTCTTCTGGTGCCATAAAGAATCAGGTCAAGAGGCCAGCAGAGGGCAGCAGAGTGCAGTTCTGTTAGGCTCTTTTGAACAGAAACATAGAAAAAGCGCTGTTTTTCCTCCTTTAACTTGCTTATGCCATTTTTTACAAAATGAAAAATGTCTTTGAGGAATCAGTGGAAACAGAGCTGTACACCGTTTTTTTGGATAAATGAATGAGAGCAGACTGGATGTAGAGGAGCTTGGTGATTGGGCAGTGCTTCCTGGAGTGGGTGGAGCTCCTTGTAGGCCTCAGAAACTCAGCGCCAGAGAATACAGGATTACACAATCAGGGGTGGATGAAACAAAACACAACTCCAGGTCTGTTTTTGATGAGAGAACAACATTATAACATGGAAGAAAGCTCAGAAATTTTGCCGAATACAGCCCCTTTTTAAAAAAATGAGTTCTTGGAAATCATTATGTAGTACACTGATTCAGTCGTTTGTCTTTTTGCTAATAAAAAAAACAAAAAATGTGTGTTTTATGTTTCCCCATAAAACACTGAAGGACTAAAACATTAACATGTCTTATTAAAATGATTTTCTTCTCCTAAAACCTTTTTAGTTTGCATAAGCATGCTCTATATATCTTTTCAGTTCTCAGCAGTAGATGCAAGAATAATAGAAATAGTCAAGGTTTTTCCTCTTTTGCTCTCACTGGAATAACAATTTTGAGTTATTTTGATTGATACTGGCTTTATTTTAGTAATTCTCTTTTAAAGTAACAACACTACATACAGATTTGAACTTCTTCCACTTGTTTTGCACAAACAAATATGCATCTGTCTGAGGATGAGCAGCTGGATTAAACTGGGCCAAAACACTCAGATCAAAGACAGGAGCTTAATGGGCTTCCTGTGATTTCGGGTTAACGGGCCGACCACTCTGATAAGAGCGGAAGCAGTCAAATAAAAGGGAAACTCAAGTGGCACTTTTAAGTCCAAACAAAAATAGATCAGTTTCAAAACAATGAAAAGACTTACATCCAATCCTATCCAATCTTTGTTGTGGTTTGTAGTAGAAGTAGTAGTTGTAGTAGAAGTAGCAGGAGTACTAGTAGAATTAAGCTACAAACACAGGGGACGCTAAGTGATTCAAAGCGACCAGTGCCATCTTCTCTTCCTGAATCAAAAGCAGGAACATCACATTCTCCACAGCAGCAGCAGCAGCAGCAGCAGCAGAAAGACGCGATGTTTTCAGGCCTTTATTTTTTAAAGAAGGACAAACAGCACGAGGCGCACATCTAACAGAATACATTTCATTTGATCTGGAGCTGCTGCTGATGCCTGCACTTCAGAAACACACGCTCAGCTCTGGACCACAGCTAAATAAGCCTGCTACACACAAGTGACCTGGGAAAACCTAGGAAAAACAGAGGACCAGTACACCAGTGGGAATGGGATGGAAAAACAGGAATGCTAATCTGTTTTCTTATAGACATATTTGGTCCATTTTGAGTAAATCTCTCTTTTATAGCCAGGTCTAACAACTATGGCGCTGTAAGCTAAGTAGACAACAGTGTGTTTTCTATGGAAGAATTAGTGTTAGGCGCTGAATAAAATCCAGGTGTAATAGGTCATCCAGCGTAAAACCTGTGCTAATTAATATAAAAATCACTGCACACAAGGAGGCGGTGACCCCAGAAGGAAAAAGCCAAAAGGAAATAAGGAATAAACAAGATAGTTTTAGCAACTGACAACCAATTGACCACATGTGTGTAACTTTAAAGTGAGTGTAGCAAAGCTTAGCCACTCTTTTTAATGCTGCAGTTAGCGTCTATAATTAGCATATGAGGTAAAGTAATAAAAAACAATGCATTAGTCTTATATAGTGCTTTTCTCGTCACTCAAAGTTGCTTTACAGTTGGGTGCATTACTATCAACATTTCTCGTCCCGTGCATTATTATCACCTCAGTCACATTCGGTTGTGGTGAGCTACTTCTGTAGCCACCAGCCAACCAGGAAGTGCTGCGGTGCGTTTCTAAAGCCCATACACTGTCACTGGACTCGTTCTGATCATTTCAACCTTAAACTTCCATCACGACAAAGCAGTCAGCTCATTTATCTCTCCGTTGCTAAGAGCTGTGCTAAATAGCAATTTTATGCTCCATTCCCTGACCGACACCTAATGGAAGCGTTTTCTGCAAAGTCAAAGTAACAGTTCCACAAAATAAGATGATTTCCATACATATACATTATCTTATGTTATTAAATGTAAAATACTAATGCAAAGGTGTCCAAAACTATTTCAAAAAGCCTGAAAAAGCACAATATGGCACCTTGACTGACTCAGATCTGGGTGATATTCATTCAAAGACATTTTTTTTACAAATATATCAAGAAAATATTAATTTTGTGATAAAAACTCTATGGAATCACAAAAGAACAGATGTGGTCACAACTTCTTTGATTGCCTCAGTCATGAAGAGGTTGATAACGGTCTATATATAATCTCAACATTTCTCATTCAAACAGAGCTTTGATTACAGCAGCTTTCACAGAGAAACCTTCAGACTTAGTGTCCTCTTCCTTCAGTGACACCTGTGGAGAAGGTCACCCTCTCATCTCCATAATGGCCCAGGACAAAGCGCCTCTCAGTGGATCGATACGCGGCCCGTATCAGCACACAGCCATCGACCCGACGCTCAAAGATAAGACAACAACACTGGGCTGGAAAACTGAAGGAACCACTTCTCCTCTGACAAAAGCAAACTCAAAATGCAAGAACTAAGAAACATGTAGGTTACAGTTATCTACAGTTACATAATGTGCAACTATGGAAGTGACAAGATTTATCCTTGAACCAGCCAATGCACAATATCTCTGGGTGGAGTCTGCATGTCCTGCCCGTGTTACTGTGGGTTCTTTCCGGAACAAAGATATACATGTGTTAGGTGAATTGGTGACTCTAAGAATTGTCCCTAGTAAATAAACGTGAGAGAAGATGAATGAATATTAGAGCATATGTATTTGTGCCTGGAAATGTACTCAATAACACCTTATTTACACTGAATGCACAAACTCACTCACAGTTTTGTTGCAAACTCCAATACCCACCGAGTCCGGCATCCAACCACAGCAAGGGTAAGTTGTAGAAAACATGCATTGACCAGAACGGTGGCTGTTTGTTACAGAGGTCGTAACAGAGACAGATCATATTCTAGATGATTCAGTTCGATTTTGAGTCAGAGGCCCACGATTCAAGTCAAAAACTATGCATCAATCCATCTAGCACTATTTTGGTTCATGTCAGCTTTAACTGAATAACGTATTACAAATTAGTTAACAATGTATTATTTATCCAACATATTGTATTATGAACATTATTACTTTACCTCTCTATTCATCCATACCAGAATTGGCACTGCGTATACGAAATGGAATGAGCTAAAGCACATCTTAACCGATAATCGTATCCTTCTACAAACTAGGATTAGGATGCGTTCGATCCCGCCTTTTGAATAGTGTGCAAGCGTGGAAAATGTCTAGTCGCGATATTAACAAACTAGAAGTAGTCTGGCATGGGCTTTTAAGGAAAATGATCAAGGGTGGTTACAAACGAAAGAATGCCCCAAATTCCCAAAACACCATTCCATTGAAGGAGAAGTAGACTGGAGCTACAAGATGTCAAACGCTGACTTACAGAGAAAGACAAAGACTCAATGTATACCACTAACCTGCTATGAACAACAACTAAAATATCTGGCTCACATCTGCAGAATGGAAAATGATCAACTGCAGAAACAACTTTTGTTTAACACCAACGCATCCAAATGGACAAAATTTGAAAATATACTGCGCATAGACGCCCAGCAACTGAGACGAATTATGATGGTGAAATCAGACTTTCAGCAACTGTTGGATACTCAAACAGAAGCACCCTAAAGAGTTTATAACTAAATGGGGAAAACGATGATGATGATGATGATTTATATTTGATATGTTAACTGAAAACTATTAAAACTAACGAATACTTTATGGTAGCAAAAGTAATTTATCAACAGTGGTTACAATAAATAATAGACTCTGTCATGTCCATCAGTAGATGAAGTGTTTCTACAGGACATTTACATCTGCTGATATTTAGCATATGTAACACAGATGGAGTTTTTATACTTTTAGACTGCAGCATTTATGTGCGTGACAACAGCATCTGCATTTACAGGACTAGTTTTCTTTTTTACCATAACAGCGGCCGTGTTTGGCACTGTAAGACAGTGGTTCTTTGTGTCTTGTTTAGTTACCAAATCGTCACACTTTTTTTGACACACATAGTAACTGCTGCGACTCTTTTATGAATCCTGTTTGCCTCGAGTTTTTGGTTTATAACATCCAAACGACTCCAGACAGTAGCGTGTAGTGGAGTAGATGCCTCCATGTTCACACAGAGAGCGCAGGTAAACAAACCCACATGTACTGCAGCCTTTACCTGAGTCCACTCTTCACAACCTTGTATCTTCAATAATTAGTCATCTGTATTAAATTATGATTATTAGTTTTTCTGAATCGATTCAGCATCTTTTTAAAGACACAAATCATGCATCTGAAATGTTTTTATTTTTCCCACCCTTACCGCACACGCAATGGATTTGTTGTAAATTAAGGGTAAGAGTCATTATAATTAAACTTCAATCCAGCCACAAAAGGTCACAAGCCAGTGGAGTCTTTGTGTCAGTCTCAAGCCTGGATAAATCACTGCATGTCAGGAGATGAATGATTTGCTGTGGCAAACCCGGAAATGAAAAGGAGAGAGGTTATCTTTATACTTTCAGAATAGTAGGGACCGTCTGTACATTGCGTCTATGATGAAGGAATGAGTGAATGAAATGCTCTCACAGTAGATCTCAGCCTTTTATTAAACTACATTTTAACTTTTTAGACCTACAATCAAGGCCTTTATACTGCACACTGCACATTTTGGTTAAAAACACATCAATCTCCAGTCTTCAGTTAATTGAAATTGTGTATCTCTGCCACCTCTTTTTCATCAAATCCCTTCCCCAGAAATCTCTTTCTCTCTTCCCTTCACTAGACACTACATCTTCCCCTTGTTTGGTGGGTAAACATTCACCCCTGAGCTACAGATTAGCTTCTTTGTGACGCCGAACAAAGCCACAGCAATTAAAGGCTCTTGTCTCTCCTTAACAAGCTCTAATCCAGACACGCTTTCATCGCATTTGATTTTCGTCGCCACTCGTGCCAAAAGAAAAACGCTTTAGACGCGGGGACTCTCTTCGTCTTTTCTCTTCCCTCTGAGAGCGGCAATATCCGTTCAAGACGCCTGTCACTTTGCTTTCCACGGATGGCAAAACAAATTAAAAAAACAACAACAAAAAAATGGCCCTAGAGAGAAAAGCATGGAGGATCCACCTATCAAACGTCTGGAGGATGGAAATTGTTTGGCAGCCTCAGCGCTCAGTTCCTGCCAGCGTTTGTGATTTAGAGGGAAAGTGCTTGCTGATAGGACACAATGCGAGGCGCTCTATACCGGATTGGTCTGACCCGGGCATAAATTCATTCGGTGCGGTGGGAATGATGGAGAGGAGAGTGGATTGATAACTGTGGAGGTCCGCGCAGGTGTAGCGCGGGCTATAAAAGGCTGGAGTAAAATAGAAAGCCGGAGTAGTCGAGTGTAGTCTGGGAGAGCCGAGATAACAAGACGCAGAGAGGACAGGGGCTTTTAGTTTGCGGCTGAATGATGAAGAGTTTTGTTTTGTGCATGTTCTTACAAAATATATGGCCAGGTTGCATAGAAAGGCACTATTAAGGGAGAGACGTGCAGCTGGTTGTTCGACATTATAATGTATGTTATGTAGTGCATAAAATGAGACCCAGTTCCAAAAGTTTGGTTGCTTGTTTGCTATAAAGACACCAGGATAAATGTATTGTATGGCTCAGACCTGTTTTCCAAATTGTCTCCATGTGGGGCCTTTCTGTGTGGAGTTTGCATGTTCTCCTTGCGTCTGAGTGGGTTTCCTCTGAGTTTTTCCCGTCAGCCTAAAAACATGCACAGTGGGCTAATCCTCCAGCTCCTGACCAAGATCCTGGCTCCAGACCCTGGGCGCTGCACTGTGTTCGCCCCCTGCTCCTGACAAATGTAAACCCAGAGACACTGAAGGATGGGTCAAATGCAAAGAACATGATTCAATGCAATTTTAACTACAAAACTTGTGCTTCACTCCCAAATTCTGGAGGTAGTCTCTGCTAAACCCCGCTCTGTGGTGGTAAGCATTGTCATCTTAGTTTTAGGTTTAGTCTTATTTCTTTTTTGACCTGGTTTAAGCCTAGTTTAGTTCTGGTTTAGACCTGGTTTGTTGATGGTTTAGTCCTGGTTTGGACCCAGCTTGTTCCTGGTTTAGTCCTTGTTTAGTTTTAGTTTAGTCCTGGTTTGACCTTGTTTAGACCTAGTTTAGTTCTGGTTTAGACCCTGTTTTGTCCTTCTGTGTTGCATCCCTCGCTATAGTCCTGGGTTAGGTTTGTTTTAGTCTTTAGCCAAATATACAGTATAAAACCCATTCTCATTGTCGGTTATCTGGAAATTTAGCCCACCTATGCCATAGTGATGTAGCATGAAGGGGCAAAAAATACATCTTTAGATTGTTATCCCCTTTGTCTCCTGCTGTGTTACATGATTCAGGCATTTCCTCTCAAGCCAGTTCAATTAGTTCATAGCGAAGCGATGCCGTGTTGTTTTAGCAAGGTTTCCAATGTCCCAGTATGCGCTGTCTCCTGCTCTGGGACTAGCGTTGCCAAAGAAGTGCCTTCACACCAACCATGAGAATTCACTCTCACATTTATTGCCTCTAGCCAGCCACTTTAGATTCACCATTTGACCAATAACACGCTGAGCTTTGGCCGGTGGGAGAATGCAAAGAGGACCCACAGCAACACATGCACACACCAATTGTCCTGGGTTTAGAACTGTGACCTCATTTAAAATAAATTAAACATCACTCCATTTTATTTACCTCTTGGCTGTGTTTGGTGATGAGCCCACAGGAGGCTGATTTGTCCCACACACAGACACACAGACACACGTACAGGTGAGTGAGGCAGGTGTGTTTACTCCTGTGCCTCAGCTGGAGCCGCTGCAGCTGGAGGCTACGCTGCTACGTGTTCATTAGTCAGATCTTCCCTGTAAATTTGGGGTCTGTCGTAACTCTGCGTGAGTCTCATTTCACGGAGGCTGCAGTCTGCAAGCTCAACTGCTCTGGTCCAGCAGACACTGTCCATCTGTCCTTTTGGATCGGTCCACCAGCGCTCACCAAGTCCAAAATGAACAATAACACATTCCCCCGTGACAAACAAGTGTCCTCAGACACAGCCTGTACTGGGATTGAAACAGAAATCGTGAGCCATTTGAAATTACTTTAGGACTACTTTCACCTATTTTTATTGAAATATTTCGCCTTGTCCATTGGCTGTGATTGGTTCACATTTCCATGCCACAAAAGAAATCAGAGGGACACATATGAGAGCCTCGAGTGTCACTTAAACAATTATTCAAGTTCTGCACTGGCTGTTCTTAATAAAACCATTTAAAAGGGCAACAATATGCTTTTATTCATATTTTTAAACCAACCTTGGCCTCCACTAGAACATTATATGACTAAAAGAGAAAGTTTTAGTAAGTGCTCTACTTGTGCTGAAAAGAAACAGGTGAATAGACCAGCAGACATGAAATTACAAGGGCTTAAAAGTAAAACTAGAATGATATTTATCAGAGAAGAAGCCTTTTTTGTTATGATTAGGACCTAGATGTTCACAAATTCAAAGAACTCCTTGTTTTTTCTTGAGATGTGGGCTGGAGGAGCCTCATTTCAGCAACTATGGGCTTTAGGCGGGATAGAAGCTGGAGAGTGGCCAGTTTGTTGCAGACAGGCTGACATCCATTTAGGACAAAACAGACTCAGACACTTAGATTGTTGGTGACTCTAACCCACAATTGCTTTTTTTTGTGTGGAAAGTTTTTATTACAATTCTCTCTGACTACTTCATAAAAAGTGGCGTCACGAACAGGATTCAAATAGAGAGAAATGAAGAGGCGAGGGCGAGGTGGAAAAAGATTTGATTGGATTTATTCTGAGCTTAAGTTCGGACAATTATCTCACAGACAAGTCTTTGACCAGGCAGGGTTGCCCCCAAGTGTTTTAATCTTATAGCTACTCTGCATGCAACAGTCATAGGCCAATCCTATAGAGGAGAACTTCTTCCAAGAGCCAATCACATTTGAAGAGGTAAATCTATTACTAAAAAGGCCAGGTTGAAGCAATGCCAGGAACCAATCACAAACAAGAAGTCAAATATATCTATACCATAGGACAAAGGTGCAAAAATGATAACCAAGGAGTCCACATATAGACCAGTGTGACCTTTGCCTAAACGTCCTGTCCCAAAGATTCAGGTTACAACTTCAGCACACAGCTCAAACCAACAAGATGATCCATGAAAAACAATTACAAGTGAGTCCAAGACGTATGGACACAAACATTTCATGATATCACTACCTGTCTTCAGAGTAGGGCTATAGTCGACCAAAGAAATTGTTAGTCGACCGAAATTATGCCCAGCTCAGCAATTAATCGACACAAAAACGTTTAAAGAATCTGTGGAGGGACTTACCAGAGAGTTACACAAACAAGTGACTTTAGGTAATAAAACATTTAGAAAAGATGGCTCTAAAATATGTTATCTAAAAAATAATCTATTCTATCTTTAAAAAATTAAAAATAAGTAATAAATTAGAATAGTCTTATTGTAAAGAGTTCATGCAACTAATTGACCAATAAAATTTTAGTCGACCAAGACTTCACCGACCAATTAATCGACTCAGGGACCAGAGGCTGTCAGTTCTACTTCTGAGGTTTTCATATGCATTTTTGTTTCTGGATGTCTTCTTTTCAAGGTAATGACAGTATTTTTAGCCATGGTGTGAACAGTAAAACATGAACTAGTGATGGGTCGGTCGCGAACGAGCCAGTACATAGAGTCGGTTCTTTCAAGTGACCGGTGAGAGCCAGCTCCCATCTGCAAGACGTTTTTTTTTTTTTTATGAAAGGATCTTTTCAAAAACAGGGCAGATAAAAACAGAGAAGAAACCGGATCAGTTTTTACTTTTTACTACTGAATAAAGGCCTGCTTTTTGTTAAAGGTGTGTGTTTAAATTTTAAAAAATCAACATCTGTCCTTTTTAGTTTTATGCTAAATTATAGGTGAGTTTATATGCTATGTGTAGTAGAGTGGTTCTGTGAGTAAGTCAGTTCATTGGGTAGTTTCAAAGCATCGGAAATTTTGAATTCTTCATTACAATCCATGTATTTGTATGAGTACACAATACAACTCATTTGTCAAAACTGCGTTAAATTTGGCTGAAATATAAAAGGTTTAGGCGGTAAATTGAAGAGCCATTAGGGAGCCAAAAGAGACGGCTCCTTTGGGTGAGCCGAACCAAATGATCCGGCTTCACTGAAATGAGCCGAAATTCCCATCACTAACAGGAACAGACATTTAGACTTATATGACAAGAAGTGGAAACAACCACAAAAAAATAAAAAAATAATAAAAAAAGAGGGAAGAAAGGCAGTGGGGGAAGAGACATTGAGACAAGAACTAGACAAATATGAATGAGCAGGGAAAATGAAGAAGCAAAGTCATTACTTAGGCAGAGCCTGGGAGCCGCGAGCTATAAGTAATCAACCGCCGCGTGCCGTAAATGTGGAGGAGGTGGTGCGGGCTTTACAAATGAGATGCTGACAAGCTGCAATCCAATTAGATGAAGAAATATGAGGGGGATGTGTGTGCGTGTGTGGAGGGACGTGAGGGGCCCAACAGCAGCTGGTACCTCTGAGCCGGGACAGAGATGGATCACCTGGCTGACACACACCTGCGCAACATACAGACATCCACACTGTCAGTACAGAGAGGTGGTCTGTCTGTGGGAGGAATGACTGGAGAGAGATCTGTCACTATTTGGATTTACTAGGTTTATTATGAGCCCAAGCGTTAATCCATCTGGCCCATCTTCAACTCGTCACAGTAACTAGATGTTCAGGGATATTTGTAAGAATCCAAAGAAAATGTTATTTATTTTCATTTATTCGTACAAAATTATAGAAAGCACAAAGTTATAGAACAAATTTGAGCATGTGCGCTTGAAATAGTTTGAACATTTCCTACCAAACTTGACTAAACAACAGAGTAGCTCAGTAGGTAGAGCCAGTCTAACCGGACGTTTGGCAAATCCATCCGGCACACACTAAAAACCAGTTTATCTCTGGTGCACGTTCGTGACTTGTAGCACTTATGCCAATTTTGACGATAAATATGAGCTCACTGCCAAACTGGTTAAGGAAAAAGGTTTGGATTAGTTTATTTCATGTTATTAGTGCACAGGTATGTGACAGTAAAATAACATTTGTCATATTTATAGAGTGGATCTTTTCTTCAATGTGGTTCTCCCTGAGGTTTCATCTTTTTTTCTCCAAAGCTGAGTTTTTCTTTACAAAGAAGAGGGGTCTAAGGGCAGGGGACGTCCTGGGACTGTTTAGTTTAGTTATTGCTCATGTTGCTTGTGCTTGTCTGTTTGTTTGTGTGTTTGTCTTTTCCTGTAAAGTCCTTTGAGGTGACTGCTGTTGTGATATCAAGCTAAATAACTCCTTTTTTAGCTCAGTGTATGATGAATAAAAGTGTTTCATCAGCACTCTTCTCTTATAATTTAGTTTTAAATGGATTATTTATCATTTTTAATGTGATTTTTACTGTTGTAATTGCAATTCTTGTCTATGTACTTTTAACTTTTCTTTTTGTCTAAAGCACTGAGAATTACCCTGAGTATGAACTGTGCTATACAGATAAACCTGCCTTGCCTTTAAAACTGAAATTAAATGAATTGTGTGTTTGGTGGTGGTCAGAGAGGCCGTAGGCACAGAATGGCTGCCACGTCTCTGTCAGTCTGTCCCAGGGCAGCTGTGGCTACAGAAATAGTCCATAACCACTGAGTGTGACTGAGGAGTGAAAGAATAAGTCGATTAATCGGTTGGTGAGAAAAAAATTGCATTGGTCGATTAGTTGCATCAATAAAGCTGGCTTAATTTATCACTTGATAACTTTTATTTTTAATTTTATTTGAGATAACATAGAACAATTTATTTTACAGCAATCTTTTCTAAATATTTTATCTCCTAACTAATGTGAAGTCACTTTTCTATAAGACTCTGATAAGTCTCCCACATATCTTTTGGTCAGTTTTGGTCGATTAATCGGTGCACTGGGCATAACTTTGGTTGATTGTAAGTCGACTACGGCCCTAGATGCATTATTACTGCCCAAAATAGTTCATATTGACTCTGCCTCTAGCCTCTAGTCCTGGTTTAGTCCCAGTTTAGTCCTGGTTTAGAATTGTTTTTCTCTTGTTTTATCGGTTAAGACCTTGTTTAGCCTTAATTTAGTCATGATTTAGTCCTGGTTTAGTCCTGGTTTAGACCTGGTTTAGACCTGGTTTAGTCCTGGTTTAGTCCTGATTTAGTCCTGGTTTAGTCCTGGTTTAGTCCTGATTTAGACCTGGTTTAGCCCTGGTTTAGTCCTGATTTAGACCTGGTTTAGTCCTGATTTAGACCTGGTTTAGTCCTGATTTAGACCTGGTTTAGCCCTGGTTTAGTCCTGATTTAGACCTGGTTTAGTCCTGGTTTAGTCCTGATTTAGACCTGGTTTAGTCCTGGTTTAGTCCTGATTTAGACCTGGTTTAGTCCTGATTTAGACCTGGTTTAGCCCTGGTTTAGTCCTGATTTAGACCTGGTTTAGTCCTGGTTTAGTCCTGATTTAGACCTGATTTAGACCTGGTTTAGTCCTGGTTTAGTCCTGATTTAGACCTGGTTTAGTCCTGGTTTAGTCCTGGTTTAGTCCTGGTTTAGTCCTGGTTTAGTCCTGATTTAGTCCTGGTTTAGTCCTGGTTTCGTCTTGATTTAGACCTGGTTTAGTCCTGGTTTAGACCTGATTTAGACCTGGTTTAGTCCTGGTTTAGTCCTGATTTAGTCCTGGTTTAGTCCTGGTTTAGTCCTGATTTAGACCTGGTTTAGCTCTGGTTTAGTCCTGATTTAGACCTGGTTTAGTCCTGGTTTAGTCCTGATTTAGTCCTGATTTAGACCTGGTTTAGTCCTGGTTTAGTCCTGATTTAGACCTGGTTTAGTCCCGGTTTAGACCTGATTTAGACCTGGTTTAGTCCTGGTTTAGTCCTGATTTAGACCTGGTTTAGACCTGATTTAGGCCTTGATTTGTACTTGTCTAATCTTTGACATGCATGTGTTTAGTCCTGGTTTAAACCTGATTTAGACCTGGTTTAGTCCTGGTTTAGACCTGGTTTAGTCCTGGTTTAGACCTGGTTTAGTCCCGGTTTAGACCTGGTTTAGTCCCGGTTTAGACCTGGTTTAGTCCAGGTTTAGTCCTGATTTTGACTCTGCCTCTATCTCATCAAATTAGAACAAAGTACAAGCTATTTTAAAACAAAATATTTTATCTTTATCTAAAACTGAAATGCACAATCTTGGAATTGTGATTTTTCATGAATATAGTTTTGCTTTTTCAGAATCCAACCACAAGCCGTCACAAGCCAGTGCCAGCGCTAAGCCTGGATAAATAGAGAGGGATGCAGATGAGGCAGATGACCTGACCTCGGAAGCAAAAAGCTGAAAAAACCATGTGTACTGCTGGAACATAATAAAAAATGATCACTGTTGCACAAAAATGTTTTAACGCCATTTCTGTTTCATTCACCCAAACCTCATTACAAAATAAAATCTATGAAATATTAGCGACTTGGTTGATTTTCTCCCACATTCTCCTGCAGAGCTGTTGTCCTCTGGCACACTCTGTCCCCAGTGCAAGAGCTCCATTCAGAGCCAGAGTCTGACCTCTGCAGCCCGTCGGCGCCGCTCATCTCTCTCCGCTCCAGCCTCATCCCGCTGTCCATTGTGAGAAACGTCTTCAAAATGCAAAGGCAATTCTGGAGAGCCAAATGAAAGGGATTTCGGAGGAAGGCTGTGGAGGTACAGATCATGACTCGGAGCCCAGAGAGAGAGGAGAGAGAGGAGTTATTCCAGCGACAGAGGGGGAAAAGAGAATTTCATTTGGGGATTCAATACAGTGTAATCCTGAGTGTCTGCTGCCGATAGGTCCACAGAGATACAGCTGCTGTCATTATTTCAGTGGGAAAGGCTGGAGATGAGAGAGCAGAGGGACATCGCCTGCAGAGTCACACAAACGGCACACCCTTCAAAATGTAATGACACATAATATTTAAATAGAATATAAATCTATGTAATTTTTAAAGGAGCTATATTCTGCGAAATTGACTTTTCTGTGCTTTCTGTTATTCCCCTATTGTGTTTTGTTTAATTTACATCTGTTTAATAGTCCTCTATCTTCTGGCATGGACATTCTGAGGCCTCAAAACACCCAGTTGCACAAACCTCTGCCTCTACTGCTCCAGGAAGCACTGACCAATCAACAAACCTTCTACATCCAGTCTGGTCTCATTCATTTATCAAAAAACAAAAAAAGCTCTGTTTTCACTGATTCCTCACAGACTTTTTTCATTTTGGAGTAAAATGGCGTCATACAAAAACTTTAAGGAAGTGAAGTTTCTTTTATTCTTTAAATTGTGTACAATAGACTGCCCTCTGCTGTTTCTTTAAGGTGCCAGCAGAGTACTTATTAAAAACGTTTTCTTTTGGTAAGATAATGTTTTAAAGGCCAGGCTACTTCTTTTTTTTCTCACCATACACAATATAAGTTAAAGGAGCAAATGGCATAATAATAAAGACAGATTAGACTAAATAAGCCACGTGTCGCTTCATAATATTTTTGTCAGTTTCTGCTCATCAATTCTCCTACAAACTTTCACCTGCATTTTATCAAAGAACTTGATCTCGAGCAACTACAACTTCTCAAACTTCTCAAGCCAGAACCCACTGCATGTTCTTTTTTGGCAGGGACATTTTTTTGTAGCCGGGAAGAGACAGGAATGGGATCGTGAGTTGAATAATAAAAGACGACTCTCCGTATTATTCCAATGAGAAATGAGAAGTGTGAGTGTGACTGGCCTCAGTCCACAGCCTCAGAGTTAGAGCGGCTGTCATTAACTCTGCAGTGGAGAAGGAACAGGAGACACACGGAGACCGGGCACTTTTATCTACAGCAGACAAAGTAGTAGTTTAGTATTTCATATTAAACACATTTATAGACCAGTATTCTATGTAAGACGTATTTGTAAACAAGTAAAACTACTGTTAGTTCAAAATGTGTTTATTTATTTGACCTTTATTTAAGCAGGTAAAATGTTTAGGAACCAGTTCTCATTTGCAAACATGACCTGCATGAAATAATATTACTCAGATTGTTTTCTTTTATGTGAAAGTAAAAAAGTATTGGGCACTATACCTGCTACTAGCACAACAACTACTTTATACTACCAGTACTACAAATACTTGTACTGGTTGGTTTAGTCCTTGTTTTGTCCTAGATCCATCCTGGTTTAGTGCTGGGTAGACCTGGTTTAGACTTAATTTAGTCTTTTGTCTGTTTTTTTTTTACCTGGTTTAGACATGGTTTAGTCCTGGTTTAGACATGGTTTAGTCCTGATTTAGACCTGGTTTAGACCTGGTTTAGTCCTTGATTTGTACTTGTCTAATCTTTGACATGCATGTGTTTAGTCCTGGTTTAAACCTGGTTTAGTCCCGGTTTAGTCCTGGTTTAGACCTGGTTTATACATGGTTTAGTCCTGGTTTAGACCTGGTTTAGTCCTGGTTTAGTCCTGGTTTGGACCTGGTTTAGACCTGGTTTAGACCTGGTTTAGATCTGGTTTAGTCCTGGTTTAGTCCTGATTTAGTTCTGGTTTAGACCTGGTTTAGACCTGGTTTAGTCCTGATTTAGTTCTGGTTTAGACCTGGTTTAGACCTGATTTAGACCTGATTTAGACCTGGTTTAGACCTGGTTT
Organism: Bostrychus sinensis; assembly: GCA_020698575.1. Taxonomy (NCBI): domain Eukaryota; kingdom Metazoa; phylum Chordata; class Actinopteri; order Gobiiformes; family Eleotridae; genus Bostrychus; species Bostrychus sinensis. Next base: position 8,025,691 of record CM036245.1, on the reverse strand, counting down.
AGTCCTGATTTAGTTCTGGTTTAGACCTGGTTTAGACCTGGTTTAGTCCTGGTTTAGACCTGGTTTAGTTCTGGTTTAGTCCTGGTGGTGGTAGGTGGTACTTTACCTTTAGCCTAATGTAAGTTCAGTGTAGTACTGTGTGTAGTACTGTGTGTAGTACTGTGTGTAGTACTGTGTGTAGTACTGTGTGTAGTACAAGGTAAGTAACATCAGTGTCCTGTTCGTCTCATAAATAAAAACAAACAGCTCGAGTGCTTGGGTCGTCCATTTACTGAGGATTATTCTCATATATTTGCATTATCTCTCTAATTATCTCATCTCTGTTATCTCATTATTCCCAGTCCTTGTTTAGTTCTGGCTTAGTCCTAGGTATATCTGGTTTAGACTTGATTTAGTCCTGGTTTAGTCCTGGTTTAGGCTTGATCCCGCGCCTGGGCACGGATCTGGAGCACTCACATTTGGCTACAGTACCGTGCTTAAGGGGTGCTCCGGACTTAGGCACAGTTCGAGTGTGTTCTTAGCCACCAAGTCAAAGAGTCAGTGTAAAAACCATAATCTTTACATTTGTATTTTTCTCAGCCACATTCCCGGTAACCTTGCATATAAACAGTAGCTCCGTTAAAAGCACGCGACAGTCCCAGACCCATATGTCATTACTGCAGCAGAACAGTCTGAGGATATGAGAGAGGCGGACACAGAAAGCACGTTTACTTTCATCTTCTCCACCAGACAAAAACACAGAGAGATACCGATCTGCTCTGCCTCTAACCCATCTGTGCGAGCCATTAGGATCTGAAATGGGGTCATCCTGAGCGGACCCCGCAGGCCGGAGCTCATCAAAGACCAGCCGACCAAAGGATTCACCTGCACCGCTACAGGAGGGGTGGGGGGAGGGGGTAACAATGGGATTACAGAACGGTTCGGGGACAGCGACGGGAGAGCTATAGAGGCCTTATACAACCAGGCTCCCTCTTTGAAACTCTCCTACTGTGGTTTTTCAATGCATTTTGTCAGGAAAAGTGGGCTAACAGACCATTCCCAAAAAATACAATGCCAGCAGGAGGGATTGAACCGCCAACCTTTGGGATAGTAGGTAAATGTCCCTGCTTTAAGGCCCACAGTTGATGATGGGGTCTGAAGGTGGCTGAAGCCTAAGTGTATTTTAGTGGGTGAAAGGATGAAGCCAGAGTATGTTATGTGATGGTTACGCTATAGTGAGGGCATTGTTTATTAGTTACACATATCATCAACAGCTCATTCAAAAATAAATAGTCCAATATTATGCCCATATTATGCTTTCTTCAGGCTTTATGAAATAGTTTTGGACTCCTTTGCATTAGTATTTCATGTTTTAGAACGTATAATAATGTATATGTATGGAAAACGTACAAATGTAGAAATTAAAAATCTTCTTTTGGGGAGCTGTTACTTTGACTTTAGCAGAGAACACTTGGATTAGGTGTCTGTCGCCCCCTGTTGGCAATGGTGGGGACTGGACAGAGCATAAAGTGGCTAATTAGCACAGCTATTAGCGACACAACGCTAATTTAAGCACTGAAATGATCAGAATGCGTTCAGTGATGGTGTATGGGCTTTAGACATGCGCAGGAGCACTTCCTGGTTTCACACGTCTATGTAGAGCCATGAGACCGAGCGTTTTCAGTTCTTGAGAAACGCAGCGCCTCAGCATACATATTAGATACATACATATTAAACATCAGTAAAACAAAACACTACTCCAGGTAGGTTTTGGAGGAGGAAACAATGGTTAAAAGTGCAATAAAGTTGATTTAGCAGTAAATAGGAGCAGCAATAGGTGACCTTTATGCAACATATTTGCAATGAATTTGTAATTTTCTAATAAATGTTTAGTGAATACACTGCAATCATGCATTGTTGTAAAGAATTACTAAAAATATATTTTTTTTTCTGCAGTATTTCACAAAACTATTGCATATAGTATGCTATCTAGCAACAACTGTACTTTTTGTGCCAATCCCAAGCCTGGCCAAATGGAGAGGTTTGTGCCAGAACGGGCATCTGACATAAAATCTATTCACAAAACACTGCATGCTAAAAGGCAGATTATTTGCTGTGGTAACCCCAAAAGGAAAAAGCTTTAAATAAGTAAAAAAATCTAAAATATTTGACAACAATAGTGCCTGAGGCATGTTAATTATTATTGTCTTACTGCTCATGTAGGCTCTGTTTGTTTCTTAGTACAGGTGTAGTCTCAGTCTAAGACCAGACCAGGTAATGAGGCTGCAATATCTTCAGCCTCCAGACAGTAACAGTGCATCCAGAAGTAGAGACATACATTTGCCGAAAAACGAGGAGCACACAGAACATAAGCTCTAGATCAATACGTGGCAGCTTTAGGAGCAATAACAGCGTTGCCGGGGCGGACCGAGAGAGAGAAGAGAGCTGTGTTCTGCATGGTCGCCCCCTTCACCAAACTGACAACCACAAAAATGAGTGTTTACTGCTCTCAGGACCGAGCCAGATAAGACCCACACAGAGATGGGGGCACTTCAGCCCCGCAACAGGTTCAGAGAGAGACAGAGAGAGAGGTGGAGGGGGCAGAGATAAAGGTTTTGGAAAGTGATGGACACATGGTTATCGTGCAGCAGCAGGACGTGAACGTTATCAGACATGTTACTCTTCACTCCTGACATACTACCTGCGTGATAGAAGGATTTTTATCACAAGTCTCTGACATTCGAGGCATGAGCAGCAAAATGTTCAGTTCCATGATGGGAAGCTCACCCTCTCTAAATGTTTCATCTACACAAGGCCTTGAGAGAACAAAGACAAATGTACCAAGTAGTGCAAAAATAAGACAATTCACAAATCTCAGGCAGCAAACAGCACACGAGAGTCGCTCCAATGCTCTCAGCATCTCTAACCATGGAAAATAATGTGTACTTGTAGTAGAAGTAGTTCTTTTTTCCATTACAGGATGCATGGATAGTAGAGGTCGACTGATTTATCAGGCATTTATGCATTTTTTATGTTACTTTTTGGTCAGGCAACCATGTGACTGAAGGACCCCAGCTTCCCCAACCATCTAGCAGCAGTTTGGACCCTTACCCTGCAGGTCATAGTAGTGATGGGCAGTCCAGCTCTTTTCAAAGAGTCAGTTCTTTTGGCTCGGCTCCTTTAAAAGAACAGCTCTTATGGCTCACAAATGGTTCTTCATTAAGTATCACTCTGAGCATTGAATTTAAGCCTAACTTAGCCTAATTATGAATGTTTTGTGTGTTGGTAAACCATTTTTTAATCAATGTTTTTCTTATTTTTATGCAGGTTGCAAGCACAAAATACAGTTACAAATTTCTGTACTCATGTTTGCTGTCTCCAGTAGAATCAAAATCGCTGTCTTTGGAACCCAACTTCTTTCACATAATGACATGATATGATCCTAGTCTGTCCTCACATGTGATTGGCTGCATGCTGTGTCTGTCAGAATAAAATTCTGCTTTCCTTGTGTGAATTTTTAGCAGCGCTGAGCAGTAGCAGCTGAAGATTCGGCTCTCATCTATGGGAGTCAGCGCTTCCAATTCACTCCAAAGAATCGGCTCTTAGAACCGGCTCGTTCATGAACGACCCATCGCTAGTTCATAGGAAACGTCCAAAATCACTTTATCTCGTCCTGAAAAGCTCAAAACAGCTTTAAAGAGATGTTGCTCGTTTTTCTGGAACAGAACCTCATAGAACAAAGAAATCCAAAAGCATGTTGTAGCTCTCCCCAAGCTCTACACCAGGGCTATATCTTCTTATGGCCAAATTTTCTGAAGGTTATTGGTCTGTGGGCCGGTCATTTCCCTGTACTCCTGGATTTAGGGCTGCAAAGTGTTTAATGGCTGTTAAATTATTAATTTATTAGTGATGAGTAGGTGGGCCAAAGGCCGGCCCAACTTGACTGATGAGCCGGTTCTGGCCCCCGGGCCGATGTTGGCCCCGGCCCTGCACAGCAAGTTTGATTGAGATTGCCTTATTGGTTTTCTCCAAAAACTCATCTTTAATTGTTCTCACTGTCCAATTTTAACATATTTGTTTCTGTTTAGGCATTACTAAAACAAATGGCTATATTAAATTCATTTATTTCATAAAATTGAGAAACTCACGCTTGCACATCAGTCCAAATAATCAGCAGTGTTTATAAGCCACTAAATTATAAAAATCAGTATTTCAGCCATAAAAAAGAACCAAATCTGTCAGCCTCTAAATGGCTAGTTTCATAAACAAATGTTTTCCCAAGATATTTTTATCTGAAAAACAAAAGTGTGCTGAATTTTGAAAATAAAATTTTCACTAAGAGGTCTTAAAGTAGAACTCAGTCACTTTTTTACCTTAAATAAATCGTTTTAGAAAGTTAAATGAGGTGAAAATGAGGTGTCCCTGGGCCAAAAACCTCACTTGCTGGCCAAACAACAAGCTAGAAATGGTTTTATTTCCCAATTTTTGTCATAGCAGAGCCCAAAGACAGAAGAAAAACCTTGTACGGACACAAGGAGGAGAAACCGGGGTAAAACCGAGCGAGGAGTCACACAGGAGTCAACTGGAGCTTGTATTTTGTCTCACTATCTAAAATAAACTAGTCTGACTTTCTGCCTCCAGTCCTGTTTTGACTCAGGCTTAACCCTGGCCTGACCTTCACCTGAATCAATTTAATCCCCATGTTACATCTGATCAATGCTCAGACAAAAGCCTTGTTTTTCTCTGAACAAACCATCGAGACGACTTGATTCGAACCAAACAATTTTTCCCCCAATCTCTGTTTTTGCCACGAGTGCTTTTCCACACAATGATGTATTATCTTTGGCTGTGTGCTGTGTGAATAAAGGTGGAATGGAAATGGCATCACAAAACAATCCCAGAGCTGCAGACAGAGGATTATTCGGCTCGGGCCAAATTGCAGAAACTTATTGAAACACACAAACAAAGCCATGAAACAATGTAGAATCCACACCGCACCGAGCGGCTCATCATGTGGCCAACAGGTTTGCAAAGCAGCTGAAATTTGGATATTTGTGTTTTCAGCATAAATCTAGAGAGTAATACTGGACTGAAAGACTGCCATGTAATTATGCTTTATATAAAACATCTTGGCATGAATGGAGATTTTGAATACACTCAGGCTTTGTGAGACACTGTCCACCATCATTTTGTTCCATTTTAGCCCAAAACATTTACTTAGAGTTCTTTCCACTTAGTTCAAAATAGCCTTATCGAGTACATTGAGCATTAATTCATATTTCAGCTGTGAGAATACATAGCCTGGCCAAAAAGCAGGGCAGTCTGGTTCTGACCCGGCCTATTACAGCCGTTTATCTGCAACATGACTTACAAAAGCAGAAGAAAATCTATTAGAAAAAAACAAGATAGCGCCAGAGCAAAGTTAATAACTTTTCTCAACTGATTAACAAAGTTTAGTGCTTTCCTTCGTCACCTGTTGGTTCTGCTGAAGTCCTCACTGCTGTTCACTCCTCTGTGTGTTTTTTTTTTCTTTGTCTTGTTTCCATTTTAACAACAGTAAAGTCCTGTTGACGTCCAACATAACGATCACATTCAAATAAACTCACTTTCTCTGTAAGTCTTTGTACAACTGGCTTCTGCTGCTGTCCCCATTCAGAAATTAAGTACAGAGCTGCTCATAATTTGCTGTATTCTGATGTTTTATGGCAAAACTGGCAACAGTTAACCATGTTTGTTTTGGTTACAGGTCAGCAGCGCACTGGTGGTGGTCAGAGGGGCCATGCATTATTATCTTATCTCTGGTAACCTAAGCACTCACATAAATAAAAGATTTTCAAGGTATTTGTTAATGTTCAGTGGTAGAAGAAGTACTCAATTTCTTTCCCAAAGTAAAAGTACAGAGAAAGGAGCAACAATTTACTCAAGTAAAACTATCACCTTAAATTTCTATTTAAGTATAAAAGTACTCACTTTTCAATGTACTTGTGAGTAAAAATGTAAAAGTATTTTGCACAGACTCGACAGATTATGTATTAAATGTGATGGATTTTGCTGAAAAATTGTGCTGATTCCAGATAAAATGACAAAAAAGGTGCAGTAGAAGAGACTGAATCTGTTACTGAGCTCTTCTGTATTTATTATTCTGATGTTTCTAAAGGAGTACTACTTTACTGTATTTTTTTTTTTAAGTACTGTAAGTCTAAAATGAGGACACAAAAAAAAAAAAAAAAAAAAAAAAAATATTTAAAACCAAAACTCAAAATACTTTGTACATCAAACCAACTCAGAAATGTAGTGGAGTAAAAAGTACAGACACATGCTCTAAAATGTAGTAAAGTAAAAGTGCCTCTTGTAAAATTTACTCATGTAAAGTACAGATACGTGAAAATTGTACTTAAGTAAAGTAACCAAGTACTTTTTCTTTGTTACATTCCACCACTGCTAATGTTCTCTACCCATTCACTGACAGCACACTTATGTGCCGTATTTTCCAGACGATAAGTCGCTCCGGAGTGGCACTAGCCAAAAAATGTATAATGAAGAAGAAAGAAACCGCATATAAGTCGCACTGGGCTATAAGTCGCATTTTTTGGGGAAAATTTATTTTACAAAATTCGACATCAAGAACAGACATTTCATCTTGAAAGGCAAGTTATAGTAATATTAGAATAGAGAACAACAGCTGAATAGGTGTGTGGTTTGCTAACGTAACACATTGATGGTTATTCAGCTACATGAAGCATAAACAACGAACTGAATAGGTGTCTCGTATGTTAACGTAATATATTAACAGTTATTCACATAACTATAGCATAAAGAACATAATATAACAAGTTCACCAAACTCACCATCTCACTCCTAATCACTAAATCCTTTAAATTCTTCATCCTCGGTGTCGCTTCTGAACAACTCCGCCAACTCCGGAGGTAGACGAAGCGCCGCTTCCTCCTCTGCGTGGCTGTCGTCAGACTCAGCATCAGTTCCATTTCCAATTATTCCGCTCTTTCTCAGTTGTCTTTATAGCCTAAGTTGTTAGTGGTAATGTTTACATTTTAAATTGTCAGTGGTACAGGTGCAGCAGATGCTGGGACACAAGCCTAGAGCGCCCTCTAACCAACACCTGAAATATTTTAATATATAAGTCACACCTGAGTATACGTCACACCCCTAGCCAGACGATGAAAAAAAGTGCAACTTATAGTCCGGAAAATATGGTAGACATTTCTGAAACCATCTTGCAGAATTTGCCTTTTGCGTTTCTTTATTGCACATAATTTCTTTTGTCAAAATGTGCATTGACTTTTGGCGAGGGCTGTATTTCCTGATTCAGCGCTTGCTAATGCACGCACATATTTGTCCTTGATAAAAACATGGCATGTAGATATTTATAAAGAGACGAGGTCAGATCGTCTGCAGCCTGGATCCAGAGGGGGGGGCTGTTTGATGGCGGGGCTGTGCCTGTAGCAGTGTCAGAAATCCGGGAGCTGACAAGTGTGAAATTTGAGTGAAGTCAGCAGAGTGGAACGGAGAGGACTGTCCACATCCAGCCACTGTGAAATACATATCAGAAATACTATAAAGCCCTGTAAAGACCTTTGAACTGGAGATGGAGAGAGACACACTGGCCACTCAGCGGGAAAACATGGCTCCAATCGTATGAGGTTCACCAGCCAAGGGTCAGGCCATCTTTTATTTCCCGAGTGTGGTTTTTGTAATCAGTGAAGTGTAAAAAGAAGACGGCTGCAGGGATTAAAGTGGGGTCATATATTTATACAGCCAGTTGTATGTTTTAACCCTTTCAAAATATCAAATAATGAATGCAATGGGACAGCAGCAGAAGCCAGTTGTACAAAGAGAGAGGAGAAAGTGAGTTTGTTTGAATGTGGTCATTACGTCGGACGTCAACAGGACTTTACTGTTGTTAAAATGTAAACAAGACGAAGAAAAAAACATGCAGAGGCCTGAACATGGATGTGTAATAAGACCTGGATGCAGAACTGCAGCGGAAAAATCCCATGCGGCCCAGAAAAGATTTTTCCCACAGAATGCAGTGTAAAAAGAAACTCCTGGTGTTTGGCTTCAGGACACCTACAGCTGAGAAAATGATCAGATTTTGTAGTGTCTATTATCTTTTTTCACACTATGGCCTTTTTCCTCATTAAATATCTTTAATTTGGCTAAAAAATAACTTTTTATGGTTTGTGACATCATTGCTCTAGCCCCCCTCGCACCCATTGGTCAGAACCCCTCTATGGGCCGCACACAGCAGAAATAACATGGAAGTAGAAAACGTTTTCGGCATCACGCACCGATGAGCGCAGCCACTAAAAACAACAACAACATTCACATCCAGGTCTATAATCCATCCATGGGACTTCAGCAGAATTAACAAGCGACAAAGGAAAGCAATAAACTACAACAATGCTACTTTTACAACAGCTAAAGAAGTCACAACATGTTTTTCACAAATGGCTGTAAACTAGTGAACATTTTTTTGCAGAGCTAGGCATTATAGACAAATGCTAAGGGCACTAATCAGTTTTTGTTATAGCTAATGAAATAATACGTGCAGTAATGAAAGGTCTGTGTGGAGTTTTAAAATCTTGCCTAAGGTATAGAGCTAGGGCCTAGTTTTTGTGTCTTGGTTCAGCCCCAGTTGCAACTTGAGGTCCTTTGCTTTAGAAAACCAAGTGCTATTGCCAGCTTTTTATTCTGGTCCTTTTTGGTTAAAGAGCTCGACTTGAAGCACTTAAAAACCGCTTCAGTAAAACAGACATTTATCTCATAATTTTTTATTAAAGTGGGGGCACCCAGAGCAGAATTCAGATTTATCAAAACTCTCAGTTCATCGTCTGTTGTAGGGATTTCCACATGAGCCGAGACTCTGAGCTCGAGTTCTTGTCTGACAGCTCTACCTGACGTCTCTCCTCACTCTCTCTGCAGAAAACTGACACACACCAGCCAGGATTCAGTCTGAGAGGAGGCCCCCGGGAGCCCCTCCTCCTGCTCTCAGTCGGGGGGGGGGGGGTAAGGAGGGGGCGGAGGCGCTCGCACCCTGCTGCGGCCCATGCGGGGATGTTTCTCCACACGCTTTAATCAGAGACACAGAGGGAGCTGCAAATACAGAGGAACTGAGAGAGAAGAACTGGAGACACAAAGCAATTTTTAGAACAAATGGAGGATTTTTTTTTTTCCTCTGTTTGAGTTGGTGACTTTTGGATGTCAGTTTTACCACAATCAGGCTTTAGGGAGAAATTGGGGAGAAACGTCAGTACTGAGAAGAAGGAAAAAAAAAAACCTGCCTGTGTGGCTCTAAACTGGTCTGGTGTGGGGCCCAGTTTTTTACAGAACTAACTTTATTTTTCCAAAGCACGTTTTAAAACTTTTTAAGAAGAAGGCCTCAGTGAATGAAGGTCGCTGCCGTTGTCAACCCGACCTGGAGCGGTTGGGGGTTGAAGCCTTGCTCAAGGGCATCTCAGCAGTGCCCTGAAGGTAATGCGCCTCTCTATGACCGGGCTGGGTCCTACCTACTGAGCCACTGCCGCCTTTATTTCATGTAACTAAAACTTTATTTAAGCTTCAGATAAATGCAACATTGAAACTTTATTCTACAGGAAAATTATCCAGATTTCATGTCCAGTGAAGTATTCTAAAGACTTAATAATAATAATAATAATAATAATAATAATGCTTATCACTGTAAAAAAAAATGTCTGCATGTATGTAAAATTAATAATAATAATTTTAAACTTTATTAATTTTGTTATAAAGTGGTCAAACATTTAGATACAGTCACTGAAGTCCTCCTCTGTAAAAACAAGTCCATTTTCATTTGAAGTTTGGCCGTCAGCTGTTGCAGTTTCAGTCTGTGTCCTGTCTGTCTTTGTTGGAGGAGAGGTTCACAGTTATAATTTTCCTCACAATCAACAGAAGAATATGAAGTATGTATCTTTGGTTTTATCACAAACATTTTCAGGAGGCGTTCCTAAAACAAAAAGCACAGGATCCATAGGGAGTTCAGTGTTGGTGTAGATATGTGAGTGATCCGCCACCATACCATAATTTCTCCAACAAAAAGGAGGTAAATTTTTGTAAAAAAATGTAAATGTAAACCAGTGAGGTTCTAAAGCATCTCATTGTCTTCCAGTTAAATTCCTTCCATATGTTGCTATTGTTACCTTTGTGGCAGATCACACACATCCTCCCCTGTCTTATCCTTGATTATTACATTTAGTTCCCACTTATCCCTAACATCAAAAGTGTTTTCTGCCATATCTCCCATTAACTTCCTACATGTATGTGACACATGATTCCTGGTTGGTAAGTATGTATGTAAAATTTACAGTAAGATACTGTCATATTTACTGTAAAAAAAAATACAGTGACACTGAGTTAAGGTGAGTTACTGTAAAATGTCACTGTATTTTTGTATGTACAGTCAAATTCTGTAAACTTTTTTTATTTTTATTTTTTTACAGCATAGCACTTACACTCAAAGTCTTTACAAAAAGGTCCACTATTCATTCACTCAGTTACACTCCACTTCTGTAGCCTCAGCTGTCCTGGGGCAGACTGACGGAAGCGTGGCAGCCATTCTGCACCTACGGCCTCTGTGACCACCACCAAAAACACAGGGCTGAGCCGCCCAACCTTCAGGTTTGTGGGTCAATGGAGCGACTGCTGCTGTAATTTACCGTATTTTCCGCACTATAGGGCACACTTCAAAGCCTTCAATCTTCTCAAAAAATGACAGTGCGCCTTATAATCCAGAGCGCCTTATATATGAATTTATTTACCGTATTCAGGAGCATGGCGGAGTAATACATACTGTGCTTCACCATAATATTGCCGTAATCGCCCAACTGTTTAACTCAGACACTAAAGATGAAGAATTTGAGGGATTTGTGGACGAGGAATGAACTGAAAAAGTGAGTGTATTGTGTTGTATTTTGTTATAACGTTAACTGAACAGTTATGAGTTATTGTGAATACGCTATCGTTTAATTTAGCGGTCTCAGATTGTGTTTTTTATTCACACGTTACAACTGAACAAGTTTGGGAGTTATGGTGAAGGCGTTGAATAAAGTTTGACTGACTGACTTATCTTATCTGTTTCGCCTTTTAGTCCGGAGCGCTTTAAATGTGAAAAAAGTTTGAAAATAGACCATTCAATGACGCAAATACACAAATAAAAAAGAAAGATTAATAAAAGAAGGACATGTTCATCTGCAGCAGTCTGAACCTCTCTCTGCCTCTTCCCTCTCTGTCTCTGAAAACCCATCGTCTTCACATTTTTATTGGAGCCAGTATTTTTCCGCTCACGTCTTTGGAGCCAATCATTTCCTGAAGTCTCTGGATCCAGACATGTTCCTCTCTCAGATCTCTGTCACACAACGCTGCTCCAGTTCAAATCACTCAGCCGCCGCTCTCTCGTCTTTTGGATACTGACATCAGGCCAGTCCAGCTGTGGAGTCTGATAACCTACTGCTGTTGTTATTTCCTCATAATCAGTTTATTAATCTCTAATGCTGTTTCTAAAGCTTGGATTGGACCAATAAGAAGATCTTTTACAGTCCAGCAAAACGTATATGTCGTGTCTTGGGCACATGTTAATACTTAGGTCCTGTCTTTTTGCTTTCCTGTTGTGTGACAAGCTAAAACTAAAACATCAGACCACTAAAAAAGCCACAGCAGCAGATTCGCCGTCTCCACAATCTACTAGTTACAGAAAATTCAGCTTATAACAGAAACAATGTCACTTTTCTACAGTAAATAAACTGTTTCAGAGTCAGTGTGATGGTTAAATGAGTGAATAAAGCCCCCTGCGCTCTCTGGGAGTAAAACCAGCCTTGCAAGAATGGACACTACTGACCCTGAAGCGGCACATTGCGATTACAGCCAAACAACAAGCTACAGCGATGGCTTTAGTTCTTGATTTTCGTCATGGCAGAGCGACCAAGTGACAGAAAAAAAACGAACTTTGTAAAAATAAAAGGAGGGGAAAATGAAAGTAAGGCCGAGCAAGGATCACACAGGAGTCAACTGGACTGGTGAGTATTTATGATAGCAGCGAAGACGTTTGTTATGTTTGGAAGCGGATGGAAATGTAGCACTCATTAGTAAATTTCAAAATAATGCTATTTTTGTATCATATGTTGTTCTGGACATTTTTGCAGAGAACAGATTTCCCTATGTGGACAATAAAGTCTACCTTAACCTAAATAAAAGACATAGATATACAGGAAGTCACTATAGAAAACCCAACTTATTCATAATTTTGGGTGAATGAATGAACTCTTAACCAACCAATCACAGTTCAGATGTTAGCAACACTTTCCACCTTCTGCTTATTCCTGTTAAATGTCACTGACTGGTGGCTCGAGCCTTTCCTAGAAACTATGGACCTTAGACGGTGTGCACCTGGACAATGGGCAGGGCTGACACAGACAGACAACCATTCACTGTCGCACTCATTCACCAGGGAGGTTTACAGTCACCAGTTCACCTCACGCAAACATCTGCCGCCTGTGGTTTTAGAGCTGCATGTGGCTCTTTAGCTCTGCTCCTGATATTTGATTATGTAAAGTCAGAAAAGAAACAGCCATAGAAGTAGACTGCTGCAAAACAATCTGCATTTGCATCATGTCAATCTAAAATAAACACTTTTTCCAGAATATGCTTTGGTCTTAAATGTTATAATAAACAGTTTGAGCCTCAATTGTCCATGCAGTTGCACGCATGGACTGATTAGAAGTGCCATGAGCAGTATATATTATCAGTATTTCATAAAAATGACCCAAATGTGTGCCAAGATATGATGTAAACATGTTCAAATGAAATATTAGTTTTACTGATAACAATGGTACAGCTGATTTATTCACAATTAAAAATACATTTTACATAATGGCTAAGTTGTTTTTTTATACATTTTTTGTTTTGGTTCTAAAACTGCATTGACCGTTGTTTTGATTTAGACTGCAGTACTGTTTTTAAACCAGTATGAGCGCTGCTGCTTACAGAACCTTTAAGCATCAAGAAATAGTGTTGTATGATGTAGCTCTAGTTCTCTGAGTGAGATAATAATGCACTGAGTATCTAACATTCAACATTTAGTTTGCAGTTATTAATGACCACTCATAGGCTTTATGTCTGTGCATTATAATTGGTTGTGGCTCTTTACAGATGCAAATTTAACATTTTGGGAACAATTGGTGTTGCTTTAGATCCCAAAGGTTTTACCATAACCTAACGCAGGAGCATGCAACCTATGGTTTTAGAGCCACATGCGGCTCTTTAGCCCTGCTCCTGCGGCTCTTTGGACGTCTGACATCTGGTTATGAAAAGTCAGTAAAGGAATATATGGACGACTTTTAAACAACCTACAGCTGCAGCCCCTTCTCTGTTTAAAATAAGACTTTATCCTTGTTTTCTAGAATATGACATGGACTTATTGCCACTGTTTGTAGCCTTTATTGGCTGCACAGGGCACACACAGACTGATCTGAACACACATAAGTTCATAAAACAGCTCCAAGAAATGTTACTGGATGTAACTCCGGTTCTCAGAGTGTGCTTTGCTCCTGTATTACTGCTGGTTAGTGGCCTATTAAAAGATAATCAGTGCAGTGAGTATTTACCACAGTTCTTTGTTAGTTTGCAATAATTAATGACCATCCATAAGCTATATTTTATTTATAGGCTAAGCTAAGCGTGCATTGAAACTAGTTGCAGCGCTTTACAGATGTAAGTTTTATATTTTTTTTGAAACAACTGGCTCCAGAAGGTTGCAGACCCCTGACCTAATGGCTGCATGTCTTTAGACGATCAAAGGAAGCCAAAGTACCACAGTAACACAGGCAGGACATGCACTAACCACTCCCAGACTTTTCATTTTTCCTTTAACATCACCACTGCACAACACAAAAGTCTCCCTGGCGATGTCCCAAGTTGGCCTGTCACTGTCCTGAATGCTGATGCTGCACACTTTCCATTTAATGCAACACATGTAACATTTAACACTCTTTAATTACTCCCACAGCGCTGCCAGCTTTATTTAGTATTTACAAGCCGATGTTCTGCATGTATTTACACCGTAGTTAGGCTTGGAGAGGTGATGCTGCTTTATTGGACGCCTTTCAAAGTACACTTGTAATTTATGCCGAGTGCTTTTTTTTTTTTTTTTTTTATCATTTACAAGGCTCTGAAATAGATTGATGTAGTGAGCTTGTAATAAAGTGCGTCCCGGTTGGCCGCTGAGACGTCTTTTTGCATTCACCGGACGTACCACTGCAGCGTGCTCCCGTTTGCAGACGACAGCCTCTTTAATTCATGCCAACAAACTTTTGGATTGAGCTCAAGAAAAGCAAACACAATTACCAAATCAATTATGTTCCGCTGATTAGTCTTGATTTATAATTACCGAGCCGGGGCCCGCGCTGCCTTTCAAACATTAATTCAATAAGCTTGTTTGTTGGTGCAGGCCGCCGGATCGTTCGTGTGGTGATTGGCAGTCGCCGCAGGTGCAAGTCCTTGGCCCCAGTTAGACTCAGGGCCATATAGAAGCACTTTGGAACTTTTTACATTATAGTAATATAGTTTTGAAGTCATTTTATGGATCGCTGACTCCACAGATTCTCGGTTATGTAACTTTGAATTTCAAGGCTTTGAAAAAAACAGCCGTGATTTGATAAAACTGAGTTACAGCGCTCGGTGGTTGTCTAAAGCTGGGGACGCACCACACAACTTTCAGAGTGGTTACAGTTTTTTAAAATACCTGGGAGTACACACTGGTGACTCAGATTAGATTAGATTAGAAAAGATAGATTAGATAGATACTTTATAGATCCCACAGGAAATTCAAGTGCCAGCAGCAACTTCACAAAGTAACAAAATATAACACACAGCATGCAATATTAGTAAGGTGCAACACAGAGAATATAAAAGTACAGCCATTCCCAAAGTCAAGACTGTTGTGGCCCCTTTATATTTCCAAAAATCCCCTGTGGACCCCCAAATATAGAACATCCCTCAATTAAAAAAACTACCATGTTTTTCTCCACATACTTCTGTAAAAACGTTACAAAAAACACTGACTGTTGGCCAAAAACTAGGGCTGTATAATATGGAAAAAACATGTGATATTTGATAACTATGTTGGAATTTGGGATAACGATATTATTGTGATATTTTAACATAAGGACTACTTTTCTGACATAGTAAGTTAAATTCACTTTAAACTAAAATGTAGGCTAAGCCAAAACAGCGCCAAAATCAAAACTTAACACAGACTAAACCCAGAATAAAACAAGGCTACATTTTGACTAAATTACCACTAAAACATTTTAAACATTTCTATTAACATTAACAGTTTGACATTTCTATAGTCACAGCACATTTTCTTTTAAGGCTCTCAGCGTAAATCTCTGACCACAGCATTATCGCAATATATTTACATTCTTGCGATACAGATACTGCGTTTGCTGATATTGCGATAACGATAATATCGCAATATTTCCCGCAGTTCTACAAAAAGTAATTAATTTCAAACTCAATTTATTTTTCATGTACTTAGTATAGACAGCCTCTGGGGGCCCCCTGCAGTGCTTTCGCGGCTCACCAGGGGGCCCCGGAACCCACTTTGGGAACCACTGTAAGAGTATAATATACTATGCAAAAAACAAAACAAAACAAAAACTCACAATCACTCCTGGATTGGTTTCAGTGAATACAACAACAACAACAACAACAACAACAACAACAACAACAACAACAACAACAACAACAACAACAACAACAGGATTATATATTCTCAAAATGCTTTACATGAGTCCATTATTCATTCACTCACTCACACTCAGTGGTGGTACAAGCAAACATTTTACAGTTTACAACCCTTTTTTTTTTTTTTTTTTTTTTTTTTGTCTTTTGCTTTTCAGCTCCGCAGCCCCACGACAGAGGAGGTACAAACGCATGGGGGGTGGGGGTCGGGAACAGCAAACAACCCCAACCCCAAACCCTAAAGGCCCCAGCAAGTTATACCCAGGTAACAGGCAAAGACATCTCGTCTATGAAATAGGTCTGGGATCCCTTCCTTCAGGATGGGCATCTGATATAAAACCTATTGCAAGAAAAATATGCAAAAGACTACACTCTTGGAGGAAGGAATTGAGTTGAACAAATCATAACCATTTATCTAAGACTGGGCCAGCTCCTGCTCCATTCAGAGGTAGAGGTCTCTGTATATTTTAGGAGTCTGCAACCTTTCAGATCCAAAACGCTATCTGTCCCCAAACATTTTAAAATTTAATCTGTCGCAACCAATTTTAAAGCACAAAAATTGCTTAACTATAACTGAAATATAGCATGGATGGTCATTAATAACTGCAAATTAATAAAAAAGAAATACTGCATAACTTTCTCACTCAAAGAACTGGAGTTACATCCTGTAACTACCCAAAAACAAGGAGAAATTTTTATTTTAAATTGACAAAATGATGCAGAGGCAGGTTGTTCTTCTTTATTGACGTCCAAGGAGCCATAGGTCACAGATGTTTGTTTGTTCCACTGGAAATCTAACTTGAATTGACCGGGACAAGACTCATTCTTTGTGTAGTAAAAGAAAAAGTAGAAGTTTGGCGGACTGATTCTTGTTACCAGCACTGTATACTGCTGTGTCCTTGGGCAAGACACTTCACCCAACTTGCCTCCAGTGTCTCTAGTGTATGAAAGTGTTAGTGTGATAATTATAAAGCCACTGCAAGTGTCTATATGACTATTATTAAAACTTCTTTATCACTCTGTGTCCTACAACAACACAGCTACCTGCCTGCGTGTTTCGTTATATTTTGTTCCAAACATAAGTAATCCACAAAAGTGAGTGTTCATTTGCCGTCTATAATGACTCGGATCAGTCGGAGGTGAAGTGGAGAGCTCTCAGCTCAAACTCGGAGAGGACACAGAGACAGAGAGGAGCTGATAAGGCTCAGATTGATTTGGAGATAAACGCTGACCGACAGATGACCTCCGACAGATGAGAGCTGGGACCACAAATACACTTCCTCCGCTCTACGCACACACAAACAAACACACTCCACAAGGAATAACGGGACAGCAGGATTGAAGGGAGAGTTCTGTGGTGATATTAGAGCATAGTTTGGAGAAGCAGAGAGGAGCAATGCCACAGAGACTAACCACATACTTGCTAAATTTAAGAGACGAACCTACAATACTTCACTGTCCATTTACTTCTGTGGCCATAAAAGTTAATTCCAGATTATCTGCTGCTGAGAAATGTTGCACTACTACTACTACTACTACTATTACTACTTACTACTACTACTACTAATACTACTAATACTACTAATACTACTACTGCTAACTGTAAGCCTACACTTGCACTGAGAGGAGTTTGTACAAGCTGATGTATCTCAGCGAACACTGTGTCTCTGCTCCTGTCTGCTCCTCCTAACTGTAAGTGAGCTGACAGGAGGGCAGTGGTTGAAACTCAGTACCACCTTCCGAAAATATTTGGCTTTGAAAGTACCATCTTGAACTGAAGGACATAACAAGAACCAAACTGGGTCTAAATCTGGACTGAAATAAGGACTAAAGCAGGATTAAGCTAGAACAAAATCAGAACATAACCAGGACTGGACCGTGGTCTGCACCTCAACTTTAAGCCAAAACTGGACCTGAAAAAGACACCAGAGTACCGCCAAAAGAAGTCTGCGTACCATCAGTTGTAGCCAGTACCGCAGTTTGAGAACCACTGGGTAAAGTCTACAAATCACTGACACCTTTAAAATGTTTCTGGACTATACCTCAAAGGTCCTCTATTCTGCTTTTAACCATGTCATAATGTTTTCTCCCTAAAAACAGACCAGGAGTAGTATTTTGTTTCATTCACAGGTTTAAGTAATCCTGTATGCTGAGGCGCTGCCCTTCTCCAGAGCTGAAAACACTCGGTCTCACAGCTCTACGTAGAAACGTGAAACCAGGAAGTGCTCCTGCGCGTTTCTAAAGGCCCATGCACCGTCACCGAACTCATTCTGATTCATTTCAGCCTTAAACCTCCCTCAATCAGCTCATTTATCTATCTGTTAGCATCATGTTGCTAATAACGTGCTAATCAGCTATTTAACGCTCTGTCCAGTCCCCACCGTTGCCAGCAGGGGGCGACAGACACCTAATTCAAGCGTTTTCTGCAAAATCAGGGTAACAGATCCTCAAAGAAGATGTTCTCCATAAATATACATTATTTTAAGTTATAAAACATAAAATACTAATGCAAAGATGTCCAAAATTATTTCAAAAAGCCTGAAAAAATCATAATATAAGACCTTTAAAACAAACATTATTTGTCCTTGTCTTTCCATTTCACCTCTGGATAGCCACTTCAAAGAATTTTACATATACAGATGATTTTTACCAATACTTTGCATTTTATAAGTTGATGGAAAGTTTATGGCTGACATTTTGACTCATCGATCCTGTACAAACTTATTTTGACTTGCCTTATTTGACTAACTTTTCTTACTTTGACAGATGAATATGAAGCAAGAAAGTGAAATATTCAGCTATTCAAACTCGGAGAGGCAGCCTGTCTTCTCCCGGGCTGGTGTCACCTTGTCTTCAGAGGCGGCTCAGAAAGTCCCTTTGCTGAGGCGGCACTCTGAATTATTTATTCAGCTGTAACTAATCTATTGTTGCTCTTCCTCCCGGTGTGGAATGCGCCTCTTCCTCTCGCCGTTGATGTATGGCTGTCCTTATCCCGGGACACGTCTCTGAAGACAGACACGGTTTGTTCCCATCGATTTTATTCCACTTTGTCAATAAGCCGCTCTATAAAAAGAAGAGGTGGAGGTGGGTCGTCCTGTCCATATTCAGAGCTCAGGTGAATGTCCTCTGTGCCCCAATGAGGACAAAACTGTCCCTTTCAAGTTTTGTTTTTTTTTTTTTTGATAACTTTGAAGTGGTTCTTTCCTTTTCTATGAAATGTGTCTCAGGGGTGTATTTTATCACTAATGTTGATTTTCTAAACACAAATCTAATATTACTTCATTTTTACTCTTTCTGACTAAATCTGTTTACGTTGCTTCCTGTTCAGTGAATAAAATGTACCCATGACAAAAAACATTATAAAAATTGTATACTAGAGCCCGACCGATTATTTTTTACCGATATTAGGCAACAAAAAAATACCGATATCCGATACATCGGACGAAACAGTAATACATTAGGAAAAAGTGTTTTAAAGTATTTTTCTTTCTGCTCGTGTTTACATGACTATGTACACCCCAGGCCACGTTATTCGACTAAACATCTTTTTAAAATGCTGTAGAAAGCTGCTTATTGTTCTTTATGATGATTGTTATGTAGGTTGTAGTGAGTATTGGTGTGGGGAGTATTTTATGTATTATACTTATTTATTTATTTTATTTAGCTTTAACTAAATTTGTTTAACTTAAATTTCATTTAAACTTGCTCTGCAAGTAGAGCACGGGGAAAACTACAAAATGCATTTTGGATTTTTGTTCTATGAGGTTTTATGGCAGAGAATTGAGTAAAATATTTTTATTGCCTTTTTGAGCTTTTCAGGCCATGAGAAGGTGATTTGGGCTGTGTCCTGCAGAGTAAGAACCAAACTGCTGGAAAACACCGGCGCCCTCTGCTGGACAAATAGCAGAAGGCCATCATTTGCAAGTAAACAGGTCTTATTCCAGCACACAGTAAAAAATAGTACTGTTTATATTGGCAGATATCGGCCAGACTTCTGCCGATAACCCATTATTTTTAACCCAAATAATTTCGGCCAGCCAATATATCGGTCGAGCTCTAATGCGGACTCGGTCAGGGCACAGAAAAGGGAGTGCCAGAGGGCCAAACGAAAATGGCGCAAGTCAAAGCTCCAGGTTCATTATGGCATATACAGAAAAATGTTGAATGTTTTCAACCAAATTCTGCGTAGAACAAGGGAAAGGTATTTTTCTGAAATTATTACAAACTGCAGTAACAACTCACGTGTCCTGTTTGCTACAGTGAACACGTTAACAAACCCCCAGCTCCATTGCCTTCAGAACTCATTTCCACATCTAAGTGCAATGAGTTTGCAAGATTTTTTAATGACAAAGTTCAGAGTATTAAATATGCAATAAACTCCACAACACAGATATCAACTCTGCAGCCATCCAGACTCAGAGCTGACACACTTCACCCCTGTCACTGACAAAACAGTCCAAGAGATCATCTCCAGTCTGAGTTCATCCACTGCTGCCTCAATGTGGTACCCACTAGATTTCTAAAATCTGTACTGAACAGTTTGTTACCTCAACTTTCTCATTTAGTTAACATCTCACTGCAGTACTGGGACATTTCCAAGGGCCTTGAAAACTGCTGTCATCAAACTTCTCCTAAAGAAGAGGCCACAGTACTGAACAACTATCGGCCCATATCAAACCTGCCGTTTTTAGGTAAAGTCCTTGAGAAAGTTGTATACCAACAACTTACTGACTTTCTTCTGTGGAACAACTGCTTTGATGATTTTCAGTCAGGTTTTAGGCCCCATCACAGCACTGAGACTGCTCTTATCAAGGTGACTAATGACATCCGCCTGAACACCGACACAGGCAAAGTCTCTGTCTTAGTTCTGCTGGATCTGAGTGCTGCTTTTGATACAGCTGACCATGTGATCCTGTTACAAAGATTAGAGGACTGGGTAGGTATTTCTGGTACTGCCCTAAAATGGTGTAAGTCCTATCTTGAAGACAGGAAGTACTTTGTTGAAATTAGTAACTGTGTCTCAGACCAAATGGCCCTGAGCTGTGGAGTGCCCCAGGGGTCCATCCTGGGACCTCTTTTGTTCATTCTTTACATGCTCCCTTTAGGCCAATTAATAAGCAGCAATAACATATCCTACCACAATTATGCAGATGACACTCAGATTTACATCTCACTGACAGCAGGTGAATATGGACCTGTGGATTCACTCTGTCACTGCATCCAACAGATCAATGAGTGGATGAGAAACAACTTTCTCCAGCTAAACACAGACAAGACTGAAATAATCATCTTTGGCCCACAGAAACAAAGACAAGGTGTCTGTAGTCACCTCGAGTCTCTTTCACTGAAACCTACAGTCAGGTTAGAAATCTAGGGGTAATCATGGACTCTGACTTGAACTTCAGAAGTCACATTAAATCTATAACATCATCAGCATTTTACCATCTCAAAAACATTGCCAGAATTAAAAGTATTCTGTCTAAACCAGACCTAGAGAGACTTATTCATGTTTATCTCCAGCAGGTTAGACTACAGTAACGGTCTGCTCACTGGACTCACTAAAACAGCTGAGAGACAGCTGCAGGACGTCCAGAACGCTGCTGCTCGGGTCCTGACCAAAACCAGGAAGTACAACCATATTAGTCCTGTCCGCAGGTCTCTGCACTGGCTTCCTGTTGCTCAGAGAATAGACTTTAAAACATCTCTGCTGTGTACAAGTCTCTCCATGGCTTAGCACCACAGTACATCTCTGACATGTCCCATATGAACCATGTGGGACTCTGAGGACCTCAGGGACAGGTCTCTGCTGGTCCCAGAGTCAGGACTAAACTCAGCGAAGCAGTGTTTCAGTTTTATGCAGCTAAACTCTGGACCAGTCTTCCTCTGACAATGTTCAAGTGCAGACTTAAAACTGTTCTTTTTAACTGTGCATATGCCAACTGAAAGTGTTTTATCTGCACTCTTCTCTTTTAATTAAATTTTAAATTGATTCTTAATTATACTCTTTAAATTTGATTTTATTGTTTAAATTGTGTTTTGTACTTTTAAATTTGCATTTTTTTTCTGTAAAGCACTTTGAATTGCTCTGTGTATGAATTGTGCTATACAAATAAAC
This sequence comes from Bostrychus sinensis, assembly GCA_020698575.1. Taxonomy (NCBI): domain Eukaryota; kingdom Metazoa; phylum Chordata; class Actinopteri; order Gobiiformes; family Eleotridae; genus Bostrychus; species Bostrychus sinensis. Next base: position 8,003,820 of record CM036245.1, on the reverse strand, counting down.
TTGCCCTTCCTTGCCTTGCCTAATGTATACATTTATATTTTCTTCTACCTTTTCAAATAAATCTTTTAATAAATTTGTAAAAAAAAATTAATTACTTTCAATATTCTCAATGCAAAGTGTATTTTTCTAGGGTTAGGGTTATTACAGTATTGGGTTTGTCAAAGATCACCAACAACATTGATTTAGATAGATTTGGGCATTTTTTGTAGTGACAAAAAGTTACAATAAATTTTAAAGGATTTTAATGGGAGTTGTTTTTTAGATTCTACAATACATAGCACAGAAAAAATTATCCCTAGAGATAATTTGTTGTTGGTAATCTTTGACAAGTCTGTAAAAAGCCTTCTAAAAGCCTTCTCTACTTGAGAAATGTTATCTTGACGTAACAGTAGCTGAAAATATATTCTGAGTACTTCTTCTGCCTCTGGAGCCTGGCTTATGTTAAAAGCTGGGTTATAAATGTATATGCAGGCCTCCCTCTGCCCCCTCTCCACACCCAAAAGTAAAAATATTCCTAATTTCCTCTAACTCCTCTGGGATTTCCACATCATTTAACTAAAATAAGATTGTGCATGAGCCGCAGCCCGAGCCGAGGGCATTATCAGTGATGTGAGGGTTAAGGATTTGGTCCGTCTGCTGCTGGAGGGAACAGTGGAGCGTGGCTATTTCAGAATAAGAGCGTTCAGTCAGAGCTCCACACACACACAGAGGGGTAATGGAGGCATTAGTGTGAGTGATGGGCCGAGGGGAGGGGGGTGCAGGTGGTGCTCCTCTCTAGACAGCTCACTCTGCTCCAGCGCACCTCAGACGAGAACCGACCCAACTCAGACAGCTGGAGTCTTCAGACGCTGTTTTAAAAAGGGGTTGGGTTCTGTACAGTAGATAAACTCTTCTACTCAAGCCAGCAATAACCTTTCACTTATAACACATGACTGGGATACATACTTTGTTTCCGTGACAGAAATATTAACAGTTGCAGATGCTAAAACAATTAGCAATGTTGTTTTGTTTGGTTCCCAGCATCTGGCTCAGCCTCACGGTGTTTTTATGTAGAGCACACTCGGACGATGCTCACAGTCCACCTTTACCCAATTCACACTGAATACGTTGCCTCTGTAACAAAGACGCCACTCGAAATAAAACCCCGTGTGCAGACTCTCACTCACATCACTGTGTAAGCATTACGTCTGAACCAGGGACACAGGCTCTCAAACAAGATTAGATACCATTAAAATAATATTTACCGTATTTTCCGCACTATAAGGCGCACCTAAAAGCCTTTAATTTTCTCAAAAACCGACAGTGCGCCTTATAGTCCGATGCTCCTTATATATGGATCAATGTTGGTTAATTATGGCTACCGTATTCAGGGGGCGTCGCCGAAGTGACAGCGGTAAAAACGATAAAGGGGAATTCCAGTCCCAGCTGTTCATGTAGAAGAGTTGCGACATTGAGGGGACAGAAAACTGAGCGCTCGAACGCTGTTCATGTAGCTTTGAACTGTGACAAATGGAGTTGGAAATACATTGTTTTCAACGAGGGAGTTGTAAGAACGCTGGTTTGTATTCTATTAATAAAGTTTGACTGACTGACTTATCTGACTGTTTTATTGACATTCCCTTTAGCGCAGCGCCATCTAGTGGATGCGCCTTATAATGCGGTGCGCCCTATATATGAAAACAGTTTTAAAATAGGCCATTCATTGAAGGTGCGCCTTATAATCAGATGCGCCTTATAGTGCGGAAAATACAGTATTAGAAATAGTATTTAGTATTTAAATATGTACCATGCTTAGGTGCACAAAAGTCACTGAAATAATCTCCAAATGAATGGGAGATTGTTGTCAGAGGTGAACATAGCTGTTGTTTACATGTAGCTCTCTGTAAAGATGGTTGTTATCGCATGAACTCAGAAATTCAGCTTAAACTCCCTCCTCTCCTGTGAAGTCATCTGGCTGTTGAATGCAATGCACTTGGTGTGAATTGGAGTCTGCAAGATTACCGTGTCAGAGACGTACTGCAACACATTCAGTGTGAATGAGGCGTTAGTCCGATTTCTCCAGAGAACTGGTGAAAATGCTGTTGTCTCAGTCTACATGCAGAGCAGAGAGGCAAATTACCTCCACGCTCAGTTATTCTGAGGCGTTCAAGTGGTCTGGGCGCTTCGGCTAAATGCTAATAACCATGGCTAATTTACACGGTAATCATACTTTTACTTTAATAAATGAAGTTAGAAAAGTCGTTCTGTGTGTTATGAAGCTCCATTAACTTATCTAAGCTACGGGAGTCAAGCTTTCACTTTTAAACACATTGGACCAAAACAATAGTAATACACAAGCAGAGGAGGAACCATAACATGTGTCTTGTCTGGACCTATGTCTGTTTAGTACTAAGTGCAGCTGACTGCCTCTCCTACTCTGTCTACAGGCGGCAGTATCTGGCAACCACAATATCCAACTGCTCCACTGCAATAAAGAGAAATCCAATCCAATCCATAAAGAACTTTGTTGATAATAGGTTTGAATGGGAAAGGTTTCAGACTATTTTCTCTTACATTTGGCACTGGCATCTTTGTATTGAGCCAGTTCTGATTCAAGTGTTAAGACTTTTATTGAGCTACAGTGTGCAGGTCTATAGTAAAACCTCCATCCTTTCTCGGGACGGTCCTGGCGTCGTCTCTCCTCATTTGGCTGTCATATCTTTAAGCTATCCGTTTCAGAGACATACTAATCCAATATCATCTTCTTTCTTTGGCCCGGCGCGGAGCCACGAGCCGCAGCGAGGGCTTCATTAGTCACCTGACTGACAGCTCACACCGGAGCCGCCGAGAGGAGAGCGAACTCACTCCACGCCGCTGTGACGCCGAGAGGGGCTTTTATATTCTCACTCAGATACAAGGTTCATACACTGGCTTTTAGTGAGCTTTTAGGGATTCTTGATCATTTCTGTTCCTGGTTTGTTGTCCTAACTGCACACGAAACCAGACGAAACTTGACAGAGGTAAAAGAAAATCCTTAAAATCTGCTCAATTAAACAAAATATTATCACTCAACAACTGCAGAGTAAAATCTTCTGTTACTACTGCTGTTACCTCTACAGTTAATTCCTTAAGAATTTGGACACTGGCACAAGTTTTGTTATTGAAGCTGTAAACCAAAACATATTAAAAATACAGTAAAATAATTAATATGTGGTGAAAGTGCAGAGTCTCAGCTGTAATTTGAGAGTATTCATGGCAAAATCAGATGAAGCGTTTATAAGTTACAGCTCTTTAAAATGTAGCTGCCTCTTTTTCAGGGGATCAGAAGTAATTAGACAGTTGGTTTAAAAGCTATTTCTTAAGCTACCTGGGTTATTTCCCTCAGTAATCCATCATTAACTGAGCAGGTAAAAGGTCTGAACTATATTCCAGGTGTTAAATTTGCATTTGAAATCACAACATACAGCATCTCAATGGAAGTGAACCAGTCCATCCTTAGGTCTCTTATTATAAATAGCTTTCAAAATAACTGTCCAATTACTTTTGAGCCCCTGAAAAAGAGGCTCCTACATTTTAAAGAGCTGTAATTCCTAAACGCTTCATCTGATTTGGACATGAATACTCTCAAATTACACCTGAGAGTCTGCACTTTCACTTTATATAACTGTGTTTTCAATATGTTTTGGTTTACAGCTAAAATAACAAAACTTGTGTCAGTGTCCAAATACTTATGGACCTAACTGTATCTCCAGTAGAAAGTATTTACTGTTACTACCATTACTTCGAGTACTAATGCTGCTGCTGCTCCCATTATAATTACTACTACTATCATGACTTCTACTACTGCTACAACTCTTACTATTAATACTATTCACTTTGCCACCTGTCCAAAACTGACTTAAAACTGTCCAAAACTGACTTAAAACTGTCCAAAACTGTCTTAAGCCTGTACAAAACTGACTCAAACCTGTCCAGAACTGACATAAACCTGTCTAAAACTGACTTAAACCTGTCCAGAACTGACTTAAACCTGTCCAGAACTGACATAAACCTATCCAGAACTGACATAAACCTGTCTAAAACTGACTTAAACCTGTTCAGAACTGACATAAACCTGTCCAGAACCGACATAAACCTGTCCAAAACTGACTTAAACCTGTCCAAAACTGACTTAAACCTGTTCAGAACTGACATAAACCTGTCCAGAACCGACATAAACCTGTCCAAAACTGACTTAAACCTATCCAGAACCGACATAAACCTGTCCAGAACTGACTTAAACCTTTCCAAAACTGACTTAAACCTGTTCAGAACTGACTTAAACCTGTCCAAAACTGACTTAAACCTATCCAGAACCAACATAAACCTGTCCAAAACTGACTTAAAACTGTCCAGAACAGACATAAACCTGTCCAAAATTGTCTAAAACTGTCCAAAACTGACTTAAACCTGTCCAGAACTGACTTAAACCTGTCCAAAATTGTCTAAAACAGGTCCAAAACTGACTTAAACCTGTGGTGTAATCAAACGTTGCTTATTTGGAGAAAGGCAATTCTTCATCGTTCTAATATTTCATAAAATCTTCTGCGTCCTAAATATACAGGTAAGGTTTTCCTAAATCATA